>VURO01018798.1:30726-50301 GCA_015108175.1 Pelvicachromis taeniatus | reverse complement strand
CAACAGCATCTGTAAAAACAGAGTTGCTGCATGTTTTTTTTTTTTTAGCTTCTTTAGCACGCTAACTAGCTTAAGTTAGCTAAAATACCTAGGGTGATACAATACGTATAATACAAAGAATACATAGGGGTGGCTGTAACACATGTAGAGCTGCATGCCAAATATCCTTGGGCAAGACACTAACCCCATGTTGCTCTCCGATGCTCTGTGGGAGTATGATTGGGTTTGAATGTTAGATAGAAAGCACTTAGAAATAGCACAGAAAAAAGTGCTGAATGTGTGAATGGGTGAATGAGGCAAGTTAGATAGACTTGAAAAGTGTTATATAACAACCAGTCGTTGTACCATTATATAGAATACCTGTGTTTAATAAAATTAGTGGAAGAGCATGGCATAGTATTTGTCAAATAGGTGCATTGACAATGCTTCAAAAGGTGCCAACGCCTCAAACAGTTTGGAGATTTAGATCTTTTATTGGAATTTGCTGAGCTGATGATTAGCAAACAGCTAGCCATCCAGTTTGTACTCACCTGCCACTGAAAGCTGCCACACTTCTAATAATGGATAACTACTTATGAGTTAAGTTTTTATGAAGGGGAAAATGAGCTCTATACACCAAAAATACTTTCTTTTATCAGTCTGTAAACATATATATATATATGTGTGTGTGTGTGTTTGTGTGTGTGTGTGTGTGTGTGTGTGTGTGTGTGTGTGTGTCTGTAGCAGCTGACAAATACCCTGTGTTGTAATATAACAAGTTTGAAAAGCAACTCCTGTTACTGAAGTTGCTCAGAGAGTCAGAGTTTCCACACGGTCTATTTGTACATTTTTATGTACTTGTTTAATGTATAAACAGCACAAACATAAATCTACTGTACATTTCTTTCACATTCAGAATTCGCACACTCAGATAAAATGGCAAATATGGTGCACTGTACAGTATATAAGAACTCATTTCATTACCCCTGCACAGCATATTGCTGAGAGTCATGTCTGCTTTCTTACAGACATAGTGCTTCCCGCTTACTTTACTTATCACTCAGCACTCTAGCCAGCAGGAGGCAAAATAGCTGAATATGCCCCATCTTCGTCAAGTGTTTGCTTCCAGACAGGAGGGCTGGCTGGATGACTGAAAATAACACCCTGTCCCTCTGTGGACATGATGTGGAATCACTAAACAAACATCCCTCTATAAGCGTCCATCAGTCTCTTTGTTTGTCTAATACGTGCCGTGAATTGGTTTCTCAGGTGAACGCGTCCCGCCAGGAGGGCAAGCTCTTGGAGGAGTGTGACGTCCTGATTGACATTATTCAGCAGAGGAGGCAGATCATCGGGAATAAGATCAAAGAGGGGAAGGTGAGGTGAACGCTCAGAGGGGTGAGGACTGTGACACTATAAATGTTGTATTTATAACAAGCTTTCTCAGTCTTTCTTACAGCATTCATTTAATATTAAAATGCTTCTTCAGTCCATCTATCAACTGCTCAAGCACACATAATAATCCTCCTAGAGTGAACATTGTCTGCAACTGTAATAATCTGTGAAACAAATGGATTCCCTCCTTCATGCTGTGTGTTTAATATCTGCATGACATGGAGCTACAATTCAGAGCTTGCGTTTTGCTAGAGTTGATTGACTTGTAAGGCCACGCTTTGATTAATCACAATTTAAACTCTTCGACATCAATTTAAGATAACGTCAGACCTCGTTTTCTGTCCAACACGATGCTTCATCACAGTTGCTTGACCTGATCCTTAGTCTTCCAACAGACGGCAAACCCTTCAACACATATTCAACAGAAGGGAAAAACAGACAGACTGCCCAAAAGCAGATCCCAGAGCATATGGGATGGCACTCTTTCTCGTACTCTAAACCCAGATGATTTCTTTAAGCTCCGTCTAATGAGACTTGGAATGCACTAGGGATTTTTTTTTACCATGTAATCTAGGCTTTCAGCTGTTAGGATTGTGCAGCAAATAGAGAAATGGATACAGATGGATGCATCGTTGTTTATAGACCAGAATTCTTACAAATTCATTTTTGGTGTTTGTGTTAGCTCATACTCAAAAACAGCTCAACACCGTCTTTTCTGAGACATAGTTTCTGTAGTAATAATGACGTGCAATTGACGGAAATTTTCAGTGGCTTTAAATCAGGATTACAGTATCTTGGGTTCGTTGCAAGCCAAGCTGCTGATGAAATGTCCTTTGACCTCAATGCAACCACTGACCTAAATCTGTCTCCTGAAATCTTTGCTGACAGGGAAAGAAAATGAAACCGAGGGGCAAACGAGGCCATCTAAAATCCCAGATTTGCATTTAGCAGAATCACTGACAGCTTTGAAAAAGTCATGATTAGCTGGGGCATGAGAAGATTAGCTGATATTGATAGAAAACATATTTGCCAAGCACCCTGTGTGCTCTTTATTTACTCTTCTTTTGTTAAGATTTTAAATCTATATGGAGATTCAGAGGACTACTCCAGCCAAGAAAAGATGCTTTGGGTTTTTTTTTTATATGCAACAATTTATTTTTGATGGTAACTCTAGTAGTGTAGCAATAAGACAGCCATTCCTCCAACCACAGAAAACAGCAGATACCAGTGCCAGGAGGCATGTTGTTACATTAGTTCGGTGGGTTGCAAAGCATCTTGCAGATGAGCACCAACTACTGTAGGCAGACTATTTCAGATTTCTCTACCAGAATTAAGATGATTAATTTGAATAATTGAATTCATAATTTTTTATTGGCACACACAATATAAACCAGCTTACGAGTTGGAAAAATTAAGTCAGTGCAGAAGTGTCTTAAACCACCGTTCTATTCAGAGGCCATCAGTTAGCCAGTATCTGGTTGCAAAAAGTATTTCTATTGTCCTTCTATAGAAGTCTATGGGAAGACAGCTTTTTTAACACCTGTGAACACTACCCTGCTAAGGTGATGGGTCAGTCACTAATTTTGCATGATACCGAATAAAATAAAAAGTCTATTTTGAAAGTCTTGTTTATAGCTTGTTTCAAAATAGCAGATAAATGCGTTATCTGTGCTCAATGGTTTTTCGATCTCATCGTCACTTTTGTTTCCTCAAGGCTTCCGAACAGGATTTAAAAAAAATCAACCAATCACGGGTAGCTATGTCCAAAAAATTACCTTGAAGTGTCAGGTGCAAAAAGAATGGGGAAAAAGAGACTAGTAAAGTGAAAGCTATTAAGCTAAATGTCCTGTGATTTTATTTATGGAGGATGGGTATGTTCATGCCCTTTGTTAACCTTCTGTGATGTTAATACCAGTAGAAGAAAACATGCAGAATTTGATGGCTACCTGCATCAGTCAACCGTGGATTTGACCTTTTCATGTATGAGTGACTTCAAAATGTTAACATCCGTCTTCTTGTGCCCATCAAACCCCATATTTCTGGGACGTTTTGTGCCATCAGCTCTGACTATGTTATCAGCCATAATGATTCACAACACCTTAACTTGCATAACCACATTTTCATCCATTCCAATCCATCCTCATAGTCTTTTCTGTGACTTTCTCTTTCACACTTTCTAGGCACAGAGGCTTCGGAAGCTCGCCCAACAGATCTCCAACTGCAAGCAGTGCATAGAGAGGTCCACAGCCCTCATAACACAGGCCGATCAGACGCTGAAAGAAACCGATCATGCTCGCTTTCTGCAGACGGCCAAGAGCATCAATGAGAGGTCAGACAGCCCACACACTGACCACATGGTTTAATTATTCAGCTCAGCATGTTAAAATCTGGCTTAAGGGAGAGGTTAAAGACTGCAAACACACAAATGGTGAGAAACAGTTTGAAAACTTTGTGTACATAACTTTGCCAACAGCCAAAGCAAGTAGAATGGGATTCCATCTTTTATTTAGCATAATCTTATTCCGCTCCCTGCTTAAGCTCTCTGACTAATTGATTTGGCAATTGAGAACAAAACCTGCTCTCCAATATGTGCATCCTCAGGAGAAACAAAAGGGGTGATATAGAAAGAAATCATTATCCTTTAGTCCTTCAAACAAAAGCAGTGTTTCAATCAGAATCTAATCTGCACGGTTTCACTAATTAGGGAGAGGATTTTCTTTAGATTGGGAGTTTCTGTTGTTATTTAGCAGCTGCTGAGGTGTTAATTTTGTATATGGGTGTTTATCGTGTATGATGCTTTGCAAAATGCTAAAAACGCTTGTCACCGAATCACTAACACTTGTGACTTGTGTCGACATTAGGTATGCTTTTTTTCAAGTCCAATTGAAGTTTATTTTGGGCTGGTCTACCCATCAAAAACACTGCCAACACATACATACACAATTACAAAATAACTTGCTTTTCTCTTAAGCTGACTAGTTGATGTGAAAGCGTATTACAAGTATCTACTGGTCCTGATATAGGGTTTCCATGGCTACTGCATCAACCCAAGTGCTGATCCCTGAGATACACCTGACTGACACCTTCGACACCTTTGCCCTGGACTTTACTAGAGAGAAGAAGCTGTTGGAGAATCTGGATTACCTCACTGGTAAAAATCATAGCCTATGTATAAAAGATGGAATTAAACACGCTGATAACGCCCATTTGTTAATGTACTCTTGGTTTAAATAATTGTTTGCATTGTGGCTGTCACAATCGTGGTTACAGCACTTGAATCCTGACCATGCTTGGGTGATGTGCTATTTTACCAGCTAATGCTAACAAGCTTGGCAGGCGTTCAATGTACTGTACAGATGGCTGCTAATTAGTGCCAAGTACCATTCAAATAAAATGCTAGATCACTGGTTAGTATACTGTGGGTCAGCTTAACTAATGGGTTTTGTTAGCCCAGAGTGAGGATTGGAGGAAAAATATGTGATGTTGGTATTTACAAAGAGAGGACAGTGACAGTGGCGTGTATAAGGTGGGAATATTTGCAGCTGACTCTGTTGCATACCCCATAAACCTAAATACAATTTAGGTGGGTGTCTCAAAAAGGGAGTAATTTAGCATTGAGACCCAAAAAGTGTTTTGTATCAGGCTGTTTGGCCTTCTAACATGGAAGCCTGTGCGTTGGAAGATAGCCTCAAGTGGCCATTCAAGGTACTGCAGGCTATATTTTAAAACCCAGAACTTTCTGCTTGGGAAACCTTTATGTTTAACCTCCATTGTTCTTCAAATGGACGTCTACCGATTATAATTCAGTTCAGTTCAATTTTATTTTTACAGCGCTAAATCACAACAACAGTTGTCTCAAGGCGCTTTATATTGTAAGGTAGACCCTATAATGATACGGAAGGAAAAACTTCCTTTTAACAGGAAGAAACCTCCAGCAGAACCAGGCTCACGGAGGTGGCGGCCATCTGCCATGACCGGCTGGGGTGAGACGTGGAAGGGAGGACAGATTATACTGATTAACCAGACAACTAATTTTCAAAATGTGTAGTTAAAATTACTGAGAACTTCTGTTCATCCTCACTATCATCCTTTTGATGGCTTCTTCCGTTGAACCCATGACCTAATGTATAGTCTTAATCTGTAGTGTAGCCCTTTGATTACACGATTCAGTTTCTCATGAACTGTGAAACTCAAATATTGCCTCCAATTAAGATTATATTCATGCTTTAATTTAGGATTTAAAAAAAAAATCTTTTGACGTCTCGGTTTTCTCCAAGCATTGCATTTGAACAGACCCCAGCCTATTAACTCTAAAATTAATTTTCAACATTAATTTCCAATGTTCTATTTGCAAGGCCCCATCAAAATGTCACTGCATGAATTATGAGCTTGGTGGGGACAAAAACGAGGTAGCGTAGTGGGTTTTGAAGGTCTGTGAAAGTGGCTGGCTCGTATTTATTCTCTGTGATGCATGAGGGCTTCGCTGGAGGGCCTTTTCACTAAGTGAATCAGTCTGAATCACTCCACTATGTGCAGCCACTCATGACAGAAGACTCGAGAGAGGGAGCGAGTGACAGACAGAGAAAGAGATAGGAAGTGGCTTTACAATCAATTTAAGCTGTGCCTTTGTATCTTTATTTCTTTACCTCGGTCCATTCTCCTTCTATCTCTTTCTACTGAGAGGCTTCATGCACTGAATACAAGAGTGAGTCATTGTATTTATTTCTCTGTGGAACAAAAACAGTTATAACGTAATGAAGTTTTCCAATGAATCAATGCATGAGTGGAAGAGAGCCAATCTAACATCTCTGGTTATGTAACGACTCGCATTTGTTACTCCTAAAAAGGGCTGTTATATTTACTGTTCCCGCTGCGTTAATGCGATCTGCTTTTTATCTGAATTGTTTATTATTTCGCTCGTGCCTTCCTTTTAATGCTCAGCCTACCACTCTATTAGAAAGAGCATCCTCAGTGCAATGTGTAATGAAGCTTGTAGACTCATAAATCGAAGCAAATGAACACGTACAAGGTTAATCAGGGCTACCGTTGTAACAGCTGACAACCTTTGAGTGTGTCATCACTTTGGAATATCGCTAATGTAATTTGCAATTTTATCCAAACACAATCTAAAATTAGGGCCCGAGATGATGATTATTTTCTTCAATCATTGCAGCTCCAAGTGCTCCGTGCATAAGGGAAGAGTTGTGCACGGCTTCCTACGACACGATTACTGTCCACTGGACGTCAGATGATGAATTCACTGTGACGTCCTACGAGCTCCAATATGCCATTTTCACCGGACAGTCCAACATTGCCAGTAAGTATACAATGAATGCTGGAAAAAGGATAAAAACGTTATGGTTTTTCAAATCTTGAAAGCACAAGAATGAATAAATACATGAAGACCTAACCCAGCTCAGATGAGCAATCTACAAAGTCTATTTTAGTAGTTATTTTTAAAGTCCCAGCTACAATAAAGAAACTAACAGGTTATGGGGTGAATTAATTAGCATTAGCAAGATAAAAAAGAAAGTTGAAAGACGGTGAAGAGCTTTCTGAACTGCAAAAAGCAACTTCCCAGGGAGAAGGGGGGAGGTTGAAGCGACCCATTGAGCACCACATTCAGGGTCTTAAAGTACCTTAATGGCTTCCATTAAGGAATTAAAGTACAACTCCACTTCCTAGGTATCCAATTAATGTAATTTGTGGGAAAAAAAGCAATCCTTTTAGCAGTCCTAAAACTTGGTAAATGTGAACAAACAGATTCATGTGATTTACATCTGTCACGCTGATTTGTGAATAATTATACATATATTATTTTAGAAGATCAAAACTCGTCTAAGAATCATGTTATATTTAAATGCTGACACTTTTATCGTGGTTTAGTTTTACTCATCATCACAGTAATCCAGTGACAGCTGTCTGTATATGCACGGGTGTACCACAGACATCGGGGATGACCGTGATGAGGGCCACAAGCTGAAGTGGTTTGGTCAAGAACTAAAGTTATTCTAAAAGTGTTGATAGAATTTTAACTTCTTTAGATTTTCGTCTCTTCTCCATGCACCTTGAAAGTAGACAAAGTAGTGCCAAAAAGCCCTACTCTGCCTCTTAGAAACGTAAATTTGGCCTTCTAAATGAATCCACCTTAGAACATCCAAAACCAAGTCCTAACCCTAATTCTAGACAGGTCATCTTGTGTATGTAAAGAAAAACTTAATCATTGATAGTCTACCAAATAAAATGCCCATCCATCCATCCATCCATCCATCTTCTACCACTTATCTTGGTTTGAGTCACAAGGGCAGCAGTCTAAGCAGAAACCGAGACTCTCACCTCATCTGAGGGGACATCGAGTCATTCCCAAACCACCTGAGAGATGTAACCTCTCCAGGAAGTTCTGGGTCTGCCCCAGGATCTCTACCTGGTAGGACATACATGAAACACCTCACCTAAGAGGCATCCATGAGGCATCCTAGTCAGATACCTGATCCACCTGAGCAAAAATCAAAGCTGGACCTAAGATCAACTCCGTACATTTATGCTTCCCTACTGGTGGCCACTAGCTCCCCTTAGGCGGATGGGAGTTGAAGTGCTTTTCTAAGATATCGTTGGAGTGGAAGTGGAAGCTCCTGAAGTGAAGCCTCTGGCCTTTATGCTACTATCACCCTGATGTTGTCACATATCAAATGACTCCAGCTTGTGAAGGATGAAAGAGGGTTAAGATTTGACAATAGCAAATCCAGATTGCGTGGAGAGCACTCGGTAAAAGATTAGACTTCACTGGAAACGCAGAGTTCTTACACTGAAACATGCGAAACGTTTAGGTTTAAGTGGCATCGAAGGAGTAAGATGTGTCAGGAGAGATGACAGCTGGGAATCGAATCGGCATCCTTGACTCACGCTAAGTGACACAATGTCTCCTAGAGCAACAACAGACAGGCAGTATACACCGACATACTCACTCTTGCTCAAATACACACAAGCCCTAGACAATCATGAGCACACTCGAGTGAGCAACAACTACAAGGAAGGAAATGGGGTCAGGGCATCTGAAGGCGAGCTCCCCCTGCTCCCTTTCAATCAAACCGCCTTTTCTCCGTCTTTCATCTGTTCTTTTTGAAATCCTTTTTAGCATTCAAATAGAATTACCTAACAGCAAAAACACCTTTTTCCATTTCTTTTCTTGATTCCCATGCTTTGTTTCCCTCCTTTTCACTCAGCTCCTGATACTTTAGGGTTACGCCCTTCCTTTATTTTTTTCCTTCCCATCTATGTTAGGTTACACCTTTGCCATTGCCTTGCCATTACTTCACAGATTAAACCGTATTTAAAAATGACAGTCATTAAACTAATTTGACACTTCATTTCCTCTCTTGCTTTCACATTTCTGTCTCTTTCCATTCAAGAAGACGGTGTCATTTTTCTCTCCTCTTGTTATCACGTCTGGTAATGTCAGAGGTGTTGCTTTTGGCATCCAAGTCATGTGCAAGAAGTTTCCCCCCTGTGGCAATTGAGGTGTATCACTATGCAGGAAGTAGAAATACTATAATTTTAGGGAATGGAAAAGTAAAAGTCATATTCTTAATTCCTAATTTTTCTGTACAGCCTTCTGAATCAGATTTACAGTGAGAAATATATGACAAGATGATGGTATATGCACAAACTGCGTTTTAGTGTTACAGGTCTTTTAGCCTGTTCTAGTGTCAGTAGTTGCTTCAGTAGTTAATGACTGCATGGTGGCATATACTAATATTGCCTTTAGTCTTTAGCATCATGGATTTAGCAAATTTCATGATTCACCTAAAGGATTTAGGATTTTCATTAAACTACATTTCATTTTTTTTCTTTTCTCTAAAGGACTTTAAATTGCATTCAATCACACAGTATACATAAACACATATACATGTATACCATATTAGCCTATTCTTCTCAGAAACTAAAATAAACTGATAACTAATGAATTCAGGTGCCTATCTACTTTCATTACGATTATTCATTTGCTAAGCACGTTAATTGTCAATTTACATAATTCAGAATATCAAAAGTAGCTTTACTAGACCATATTATATTACTATCAGAACATACTTTTATGCTAAGCTAGCTATTGTTAGCCTGACTTTAGATGCTTTTTCTTCCATTATTAGTGAGTGCTATATTGCATAACAAACGATCATCTATAATCACCTTGAGAAAATATGTTTTTGCGTTAGCTAAAGTTAGTCATCAAGGCTATCTCGCTGTCTAGCTGTCATTTGCTAAAGAATTAAGCTAGCATATATGAGTAGTTTTAGGCCTTTGCTGCAAACTATCTTTACATAACTGCAGAAATGCTTCCATTTCATTTCTTAAATGAATTTGACTCTTTATTTCCTCTCTTGGTTTTACATTTTAAAAGGTAAAATAAAACTTTAAAAGACTTTGAATTTAGTGTCAGCGCACCCGATGACATTTTTGCCTGTTTCGAGGTCTTTGTTAGAATGTGCCATGACAGTTTATGTGACACGGTGACATTAAAGTCTGCATTGTGGGTGCTCATTATTTAAAAAAATAAAAACGCACACACCCAAAACACTGTTATCCATCTATGGATGGATTACAAAGAGCAGTGGCAACTTCCCCAGTCAATCAGCAGGCAAACAAAGACATGAAATGGAGGGAAAATGTACACCCACATATACACACGTATGCCTTAGGAGGTTGTGCAGCAGCGCTGAAGTGCCATTAAATAAAAAGCACATACCAAAGACACACAGACACACACAGCAGAGGGAGCACAGTGCAGCAATGAAGTCAACGAGGTGTGAATAGTTTCCTCATGTGCCTTTTCACACCCTCTCACCTGATTCCACTGGCACAAGGTTGCACACAACCGGTTATTTTGTTCACTGTCCTTTCACACAGCGATGCATCATTCTTCCAGGAAAGTCTTAAGTAAAGAGTTTTTCTGTTATTTGTGAGTTATTTTAAAGAGAAATGCCTGAAGTCATATGAATTTTTCAGCACTGAGTTTCTTTTTCATTCTAGATTTTGTCCTATAAAGAGTCTCATAATGCAAAAAATAAACTGCTGAGCAACTGCAATCGGTTATAATTTAAGTGAATTAACTGACTGTTTACGAAAACTGACATGACTCTTTTTGTTTTTTCCTCTACTCTCAGGTCTCTGTAACTCCTTGGAAAGCTGGATGATTGTTCCCAACATCAAGCAGAACCACTACACAGTGCACGGCCTGCAGAGTGGCACCAAGTATATCTTTGTTGTCAAGGCTATTAACCAAGCAGGGAGCAGAAGCAGTGAACCGGGGACCTTAAAGACAAACAGTAAGATAATAAGTCTTTTTTTCTGTCTGTAAACACACAGCCCCTAATTGCTATTTATTTGGTGGACTGCTAAATATTTGCAATAGGTGGTAAGTAGGTCAAGGAGAGGAATTACACATGCTAGAAAAGTATTCACTATAAACTCCTACTGGTAACTACATGGTCCTTACGGTTAAGTTGGTAACAACTCAGGTATACTCTCTGTCTCTTCTTCGAAAGTTATGGAAACCATTTGTAAACTCTTCTATTTATCTCATTTACTGCAAACAGGCCAGCCGTTCAAGCTTGATCCTAAATCTGCTCACAAGAAGCTGAAAGTGTCCCACGACAACCTGACAGTGGAGCGAGATGAAACCACGTCCAAGAAAGGCCACAGCCAAGAGCGGTTCGCTAGCCAGAGCAGCTACGGCGTTGTGGGAAATGTCTATATCGACAGTGGGCGTCACTACTGGGAAGCTCTTATTGGAGGGAGCACATGGTGAGAGTCATACATTTTAAGTAACAATTTAGGGATTCTGTTTGAAGAAACCGTCTATCCATCTATGCGCTTCTGTCCAGTTATTCAAGGTTAGATTTTGGGGCTAAGCAGACTTTTCCCCACCAATGCTCCTTCTTTCTCCTGAGGTATCCTGCTATGTCAGATGACAAATGTAATCCCTCTATTGTATTCTGGATCAGCCTTTGGGGCTCCTCCCAACCGAGCATGACTAGGGAACCTCTAAAAGGAACGCTCCATCCTAATTAGATGCTTGGACCACCTCAGTTTGCGGCTTTCTACATAAAGGAGCAGCGAGTCCTTAGAGATGTCTGAGATCCTCACCCTGTTGCTAAGGCTTTGTGTAGACACACTACGCAGGTAGCAGTCTGGCTGTAGCCGCAATCTCAATTTTTCAGTCATGCCCACAGATGAAGGATGGAACCTAGATTGATGTTGAATTTGAAAGCTTTGCCTCATTTTACCATTATTTCGGACAGTTCACCACTCCATCTGCTTATTTTACCACCTTCACGTATGAACAAGATACTGAGATACTCACCTGAGCAAATACTGGTGGTCTTTGGTTTTCAAATAATGATAATAGAGTTTTTATCTCCTCCCCAGGTATGCTGTAGGCATAGCCTACAAGTCAGCCCCCAAGCACGAATGGATCGGCAAGAACTCAGCGTCTTGGGTGCTCTGCCGTTGCAACAACTCCTGGGTGGTTCGCCACAACAGCAAGGAGCTATCCATCGAGCCGTCACCCCACCTGCGACGCGTTGGGGTCCTGCTGGATTACGATGCTGGATACCTGAGCTTCTACGATGCTGTAGGCTCCCAACACCTACACACATTTCATGTCTCCTTCATCCAACCCGTGTGTCCTGTGTTCAACGTGTGGAACAAGTGTCTAACCATTCTCACCGGTCTACCAATCCCTGACCATCTAGAGGGACTGGAACCCAACAATTGAAAGCTACACAGAGACAAAAATAAATCAACCCAAATTTAGTATCTTAAAGCTGCACTGGGCAAGAGATGTGAAAGTACTCATCTTTGGATAGAGAACAGAAGAGGGATCTATCCTCTTTCATTCAATCAGCTCTGCTCTATTTACCCAACCCAATAAATTCTCCTCATATGCACTTTTGTACCCAGAGGCAATGACATCTCTATCAGAAGCTAGCAAGCACACTGTCCTAATAAAAAGCCAGGCTTGTAAATGTCTGATTTATTCCTCCTTTACGAGCTGACTTCCTTTGATTAATGCCATAACACACTGTTTGTTTTGCGTATAATGTCATGTGAGTATCACAGTTACTTCACTTTCTCAGACAACAACAGAACTTGCTAGCATTTGTGCAAAGTTACCTAGTGCAAATTTACTGTGCAAAAAAGAAAAAAAAAGAGGAAGTATTCCATGATGTATTGCTTTGTCAAAGCTTCTCAAACAGGTTTTTTTCTTTATTATTAAAATTTGCTAAATCAAATCTGACTCTGGTTAATGTTGGGTTAGACTTTAAAAGGCTTTGTGATAACTCAGTCTAAATCAGTCTTAGCGCAAGACTGTGTTGGACTAGAAAGATCTACTCTAAGGCACTTTGGGCTATGGTGAGTATGGTGAGTACAAGCCACAATCAATTATTATTTTCCTCTCTACCCCCTTTTTTAGATTATTTTCTTAGTTATTGCACTTTGAAATTCCCTCAAACTGCACATACTGCACACATAAACGCAAAAAGTACACTTTCATCAGTCAGGGTTGTTGGAAAGAGCAGAATTACAAATGTATATTTTGTAAAGTAATTTCACCCCGCTTATCTTTTCCTCGATCATTAAAAAGGAACCAAAGTAGCCATTGCTGTTCATACAAATGTTATGCTACGAGAATAAATGGAGACTTATTTTTAAACAGAGAAAAAAATAGCATTATGGTGAATATTAAATGCAGCGTTCCCTTAAATATAGACTTTGTCTTTGCACATTGTTCATACTTTATTAATGCTTTTTGTAGTTTGACATTCAAATGCATTCTAGTGCAATTAACATGTATTCATATTGGGAAAGTGTTGTGTTGGACTTATTGTGTTCATTTCGTTTTTGGCAGTCATACAAGTCCTGTCATTATTATTTTATGTGTACATGATATGTGAATTGTGTTACAGTTGTAGACCCAGGTTATTGTTGGAGATTAGGTGTGAAATGCACATTTGGGTGTAATTTTTTCTTTCCTTTTCTTCTTTTTTAAACTCAACTTTCTGCTAATTGAGCATATGGATATTTAGTAGACACATCTGTGCCACAGTACCATTACACCAAAACCAGGGTGTCCTCATCTCTACATACTGCTTTACATGTTCTTTTTACACTTCAGGATATCAAACCTATATTCAGACTGTCTATAAAAAAAGATACTTTACTTTAAGAAGTCAAGCACCCACGCACAGGGGGCTGTCCTCAGACGTGTTGCACAATGATGATGTCAGTACGGTAAACTTTATTCTTCACTTCACTCAGTCACTGAGTCCTATTTGGTTTTGTTTGTTTGTTTTTTCTTAATTTCTCCAATTTAAACTTATAAAATTAGCCAACATGAGTTTTAGCCGTTGGTACGTAAATAGTTGAAATCCGTATAACGAAACCTCCAAGAAAAAACACAGTCAAGTACAGTTTGTGCTCTGTAATTTAGGTTAGAGTCCACTGAATAATGGTTAAGAGTTACAAAATTGTAAATGTAAAGATTTGGTTGTATATCTTGATGAACGTTGGCTCAAAACACAATACATAGGACAAATGAGCTTCAATTCTGTGTTTATTGGCGATCGATTGAAATCTGTGTTTCATTGTAAATGATGCAAATATTGTGTTTAATTTAATTGTGTTTCCATTTAAACTTTGTTTAAGGCCATTGTGTTATCCTTACAGTCTCTGTGGATATTTTTACAGGAAAATAATACAGTACAAGTGCTTGCGTCACTACTGTCTGAGCTGACTCTGTACGAGAGTGAAAAATAAACATTGTTCCTTTTCACATTAAAGTGTGCTCTTTTGTTTTTCTCCAGTTAAGTAATACGGAGCTGGTGTGAGAATGTCAAGAGTCAATCTCATAAAATATCCAGGAGAAATGCCAGGAGCCATTTCTGTTGAAAAATAAAGATCGCATATTGAGAAAATTCAGGCGGTCCCAAATTCAATAAGTTTAGACTGTGACATTTTGGTTTTGAATAAAGTTACTGGTGCCCTTCGGGCAGGTGTAGCACTCGGTGCTGTAAGCAAGAATCAGTCATTTAAAGCTGCTGTAATCAATATTCTTACATCAGCATTGTATTTCACTGCTATTTCACTCTATAGGAACAGATGCTGCACAGGGACTTGACAGCGTGTGATTTTTCTTTCACGCCATGAATCATTCGAAAAATGTTCGAACGTCAAACACTTCAGAAGGTTCAGACCTCAGCCTGCTGAGTTCACTCCAGTTTACACATTTCCCGTAGAAGAGGAAGCTGTCGAGTTTATCACGTGAACTTCCCGCGGACATCAGGGACTCTTCCTGATTTTTCCAGGAGCAATTGTTCTTAGACGCCAGGGGTTCAGTGGGGCTTCACTGCTAGACAGTTGTAACGTAGCATTAGCTGAAATGCAGTGTGTCGTTCACACGGTTCAGTGGTGTGAGCACGCCAAATGAGTTTACTCAGCGCTCCACTGAGCAAACAACAGAAGGGACAATTTTTCAGGTCACCAAATGACAGAGTCACGCATGTGTGTGTGAGTGTTTCGTTAATGTTTTTATTTTTAAGGAAAATTATATTGCAGGATCTTTACTTTACAATATAAAGCACCTCGAGGTGACTGTTGTTGAGACTTGTTGCTATATAAATAAAACTGAATTGATATGAAATGTTACAGTCACCTGTGGAGACAGACAGCAGGTAGGTAAGATAACTGAATTTTATTCCAAACTTACACGGATGATGAAAGGCACTCCAGGTAAGTTGAGTGAATTGAGTTTAAAAAATAAAGAAGTCCAAAAGCGATTTAAAAGAAACCAAACTCTGAACGCCAGCAGGGAGAATGTAACAACAGTGAGAATACTCAGCAGGAAAAGAAATATACCCAAGCAAAAAGGATAGTATAGCACAGCATTGGGTAGAAACAAAGCCAGGGCGCACACGACACCACAAGCCATACAAGGAACTAGCTTCTAACTTTCAAAATAAAACAGGAAAACAAACCTGGCTCCTCATTGCGCCTGGTTTTACTGAAGGTTTCTTCCTGTTAAAAGGGAGTTTTTCCTTCCCACTTTTTGCCAAGTGCTTGCACATGGTAAGCCCAGCTGGCAGAAGAATCTATTTTTACTGAAACATTGCTCTAGTCTGTATCAGTTAACAATTTTATTGTAAAGGGGTGAGAGCAATGACATGAGCCCATCTGTGCTACTCTAAAATTAGTAAGCAGATATTTTCCTGACATTCTATGTTGAGGTTTGTATTCTAAATGTTTCTGCCTGGTACAGGGTCAACATAGGCTGATTAATTAGTTCTGTATTGATACCCTTCTTAGTCTGTGAATAATAATAGTTATTACTTTCAGCAAAATCAAAATTTTTCTGGCCTTGAATTCTGACCTCATCTTTTAACTTTATACAATCTGAGTAAAGTTCAGCAGTTAAAAGCGCTTACCGATCCTCTCGTGTTCCCATACAAGAGTTTGTGTGACATTTCAAACAATCGATGCTGCAACTTAATGTGTATTGGGATTTTGCTGCTTGCCTCAAATGTACCTCAAAAGGTTGAGTCCCAACTATTTCATTAACCTTTGTCCAGGGAAGGATTTGCCGAGTTCGTGTTGTTTTTCTTCACAGCCTCGGTTTGTGCATGGTGATGTCGCGCTGTATTAACACGTGACAACTAGTGTGAACTAGTGTGCTTAAACAGCTCAGGCCTTTTCTTTGCTGCCTGTTGGGGACCTTGATGATACTTTAACAGGACAAGGAAACTGTTACTCATTCAGTCCCCCTTCCGTGGGAAGCTGAACCACTGACCTTCCTTCACAAGACCACTTCACTGTCCTTTAGGCAAACACTGTCCCATTTTTGCACATGCCATCAGGCCAGAGTCAGTTCAGTGAGTTGCTGTTTGTGCACTGCAGCTGTACTTGTCTGGTGAGTCCAGAGGCCTTACAATCCCATGAGGATCTTTTTTTTTCATGGCAGACTACAACACAGAAAGAGAGAGAGAGAGAGTCCAAAAGACAGCCTATGTCTTCCCTGGGGAGCTGTACATGTACTCTATGGGCTTTTGCCATCCTAATATACAAGGAGGTGTGTGTGTGTGTGTGCGGTGTGCATGCAGTAGTGACTACTTGCTGCTGACATTTTTGGCATTTTAAGCAAATAGGCAACTGCAGAATTTCAAGATGTGCAATACCAGCAACTCCCTCAGGAGTGGGTGTAATAAATGAGAGAGCATTTCTTACAGAGTCACAGCAGCAACAAAAACAAAATAAACCCAAGTCTACCAACATAGTTAGTGACTTCACATCAATTTGTAACATATTAAAATGGCTTTCAAAACACCAGCTCTGTGCATAGAAAATTCTTTCCTTTTTTCTGCATGTCTAACTGCTAATGTAGGTCTTTGGCCTGGCTGTGCAGGAGCTTTGTTCTCTGTGCAGTCTTGCAAACAGGGGCTGTTACTCGTAATGGCCAGCAGATGTCACTGCTAGGATTCAAGAAAATAAACACACAAGCGCCTCCACAGAAATAGCACTTCATTATTAACAGTAAATGGCAACAAAGCAGATGTATGTCTGTGTACTTAGACCTGGTGTGTATGTGTTTTGTACACGTGTGTTAGACATAAGGACATAAAGATGTTTACTCACACAGCTTCGCTATTTGGGAAGAATAATTTATGGGTTTAGTTTTAGGGTTCGGAGTGTTATTTTCCAGGGGAGTGTTTAGGAAATGAATATGTCAGTGCAGTGTAGTAAAGTTATGCAAACATGAGTGTGTGTGTCATTACTGACATCAAAGAAAAAAAGTATTCTCAATCAGGCTGATTGATTGATTGGCATCCAATATTTTATAAGTAATTGATGCATATTAAAGGTTGAGGTATTTCATGTACAGTGAGTCCTCTAGTTCAGCTGTGGAAAACAAACCAAAAATATAATCTTCTAACTGATTTTTATTAAACATAACTGAGGAAATCAATAAATGAAATGCAATTCCTGTATCCATGAGCAAGTAACTGGATTGGCTATCCACCAGATCTGTGACTCTAAACCACTGTTAAATCCTCACAAGTTATAGTAGCATCGTCAGAAGCTGTAGGTGTCTATGTTTGTGTACAGACAGACAAACTGCATCATGAGGCTTGACTGCAGGCATAATGTTGTAGCAGACTGTGCAATCAATACACAATCAAAAGCTTGTCGGTCATTTTCTTATTCCAAAAATGGATTCACTTTGTGGACTTAATGTGTTTGTGTTAACATTTTCCACAACAGCCCTAGCTTTGCAAAACCAGTCCGAAGTACCTGCTGCTGACCACAGTGACATAGTGTTGATCTTCAGGTGTTCTGGAACATTTTCTTTGACCAGTTTGGGTGTAGAGCAGCAAATCTTTGACTCATTTCTGATAAACTGCCTTTGTACAGTTCAAAATGCCATATAGCCCTTTCCCCCTTGGCTCAGTTCGGCTCAACTCGGTTTTTAGGGGTTTCTGTTAGGTTTTAGGGCCTCGTACTAGATACTTTTTAGTAACTACTTGGCTCGGCTTCCAATCGATCTGAAAATGTTTTAAAACAGACTTCATGCCACTGTTTGCCTAGTCAATGACATCATTCAACGAGTCATGAGAGTGACTCCTCACAAAAATCAAAACCGGCATTTTTGAAAATCAACAATGCGGGAAGTGGCAAGACAAAAACCAACACTGTGATACAGAGGAGTAGAGTTAAATGGAGCTGAGTTGGTACTAGTGGAAAAGAGGCTTGTGCCCTTGAAATACAATTAAAAAAAGTTTACCTCCCTCAAATCAGAAGAAGAAGTTCAAAATGTGATTACACAGGTAGACTTCCAATACAGTGTACGTGTTTCATAGATGTAAAACAGGTACCCTGAGTCATTTTTCACCAACTGGAGACCTTTGTTTTTAAAAAAGTACCCCAACCTGCAATCACTTCCTTGTTTTAGCTTAAAGCACTTCAGATTTTTACATCTGGGTGGTCCTAACATGCAGCTATGGTCATTCTTCAACAAAAAGACAAACAGGGACTCGTGCTATAGTCTGGTATAGAGTCCTAAGCTAAATGTCATTCAGTTCAGTCAGTGGCAGCCCTTTCTGAGACTTGAGATCTTTGAAAGACTGTCCTTTAGCCAGAAAAGTGAATAAAATCACGTGTGTGTCAGTATGTTACTCCGTTCCTGCCAAACCTAGAGATGCCACAGTGTGATTTGATTTGCTTTTTATTCTAAAGGGATCATTCCCCTGTTAAAGTGTTATTAAACATTACCTGCTAAATAACCACTATTTGTGAGAAATAACACCCACTCTGACAAAATAATTGCTAGTTTTGATGTTAAAATTATAATTATTGTGGACAAGTTATTAACTTCTGTGGCTAACAGGTTCCAGGTCAATCATTAGCAGAGAGGTGGAGAGAGATGTGGGCAGCTGCAAACCCTGCTGGCTCTGATTGTCTCTCACAGCAAATGGAAGGCCCGCTCTTTTTTTGTTTGCATAAGATAGCAGAGATTTGCCACTAAAGGCAGTCAACCATAACTTTTGATGTGCTGCTGCCTATGTTTTCCACCTACCGGCTGAGCTTCCTAATGACCACCAAAGCTGCAGACTCTGAGAATCCAGGAATTGGCCGACATCCCGAAGACCAGATTGTTGGCAATGGACACTGTGCTTCAGGGCTTGGTTTACATCTAGAATGAGCCTCTACACTTGGCTTAAGTACATCTGGGAGGGTGCTGCAAGGCTTTTGGCTGCTCGTTGGGTCTCACCTGTGAGGAGGTAGGGTAGCTACAAGGAGCCAAAGGCTGTCCAGCTAAGCATATCTACTGATAGCCTCAGAAAAATCCCCTAAAAGCACAGAACTCGTTGCCTGGCTTTATTAAATGCTGGTGTTAGAAAACCCCTAAAAAAACAGGCTACTCCATTTCCTAAGCCTGCAATTAGCCTTTCTACTCTCATTACTAATTGCAGGCTAGCAGTTGTGGAATTTGGAGGTAGCAGGCTTTTCATCTTGTCAGCATTGCTAAGCCTTGTTACAGATCAATGCAATTATTCTAAGAACAAATTTGTCTTTCCCTTTTCCACAAAGTTCATGACTTAATAGCAACACTAGCTTCTTAAAAAAAAAAAAAAACACCAAAAAAACCCCTTT
>VURO01018798.1:0-19071 GCA_015108175.1 Pelvicachromis taeniatus | reverse complement strand
TCCTATATAATTATTTATATATATATATATATATATATATATATATATATATATATATATATATATATATATATATAAAAGTTTTTTGTTTTGGTTTGTGATGTTTATATTTTTTTATGTGTGCATTGTGTCCTCACCTTCAAGCAGTCAGCTTGCTCAGGCAAGCTGACTGCCTGAGCAAACTGGCAGCAAGCTCCCTGAGTATGGTTCTGCTGGAGGTTTCTTCCTGCTCAAAGGGAGTTCTTCTTTCCCACTGTTGCCAAGTGCTTGCTCATAGGGGGTTGTCTGATTGTTGGGGTTCTCTCTATATTATTGCAGTCTTTACCATATAAAACCGCCTTGAGGCAAGTGTTGTATTGAATTGCTATATATGCCATATAAATAAAATTGAATTGAGCTAGTATAGAGTTCTATGTAGTTATAAATTAATAAATAGTTTTTAGGGGGGTAAGATTAAGAAAGTGTAAAGTTTATCCTACTCGTTGTCAAGCATGTTAATTTAGTGGTACAGTCAAATATATATTTTTTTAATATATTATTTTTACATGTTACAAAACACAATAATCAAACTCTCAAGGTAACCATTATCTTATACTGACACGTAAAACTATCAATCTATATTTTTCATATATATGTAAGTGTTGCAAACATAAAACATCACTGTCTGCAGTGTGACCATTTGGCAAAAGCTGTACCTCAGATAATAAATGTTAGTTTAAAGGCAAAGTACTTTCAATTTGGCAATTACTTTCCAAGCTTCTTGGTGAATTTGCCACAGTACGTTGCTTTTCTCTTCCTTCTGTCCCCCCATGTAATCCCATACTCCATGATGTCAAGATCACGCCTCTGTGAAGGCCACGCCATCTGTAGCTGGAGTCCTTGCTCTTGTAGTTTTTTTTTAGTCCTGTTGTCATGGTACAGAATGTATTTGGGACTCATCAGAAGCCCAGATGGTATTTGATGTTGGATAAGATTCTAAACCTTGAGTGCCTAAAACCTTTGGCTAATACTGTTGGTAAAAGGGTATGCTGCTAAAGCAGGCGATGCATGTCGAGATGTGTCACCGACTCTATAATTAACACACACTCAAAGCTGACAAAATTCTGTGCGTGGTTCTCCATAAAGCAGCATTTTCTTTGACAGTTGAACGTTTAATCACTCATCCAGTAAGGATTATTGACTAAAGAACAGACTGAAAAACACAAATAGAGGGAAAAACAATATGCAAATTTAAGAGTAGACAGTCTGGGTCCGTTAATGGAGCCGTGTGAGTGCAGTTCATGTGGTTGAACAGGAGAGGGGGATACACACACTGTAATGGAGCTTTTTCAGACTGCGGCTTTGGGGAAAATCTACTGTCCTACCCTCTGCAACACTGAAACAGTGTGTGTGTGTGTCTGCACATATCCGTACATGTGTGTATGTGTCATAGTACTAAGCTTCAACCCTCTCCATCACGCTGAGAGCTGGAAGCTGCTGCGTGACATTCACAAACAATGGCCACGCAAAACAATGCAAAACAATGCAAACAAGATGCCTGGGATCATCTTGCTTGCAAAGCTTTGCAAGCTTTGCAAGCATAAGCTTGCAAAGCTTATGCTTCCTCCATCCTCACTCTTTCCAGCTCCAGCATAAGACATCGCCCAAGGTGTGGATTTATGCAACCACACAGATCCCTTTCCAACCATCTTTTACCCAAATCATCCCACATTCAAAGCACCTTTATATCTCAGCCCCCAATCAGATGTGTTAACGCTACAGCTTGGAAGAGCAATCACGGGCTTTTGGAAAGCCCTGCAATTACTCCAGGGCGATTTGAAGCTGACTGCGTCTCGCAGTGCTGCATAAACATCCTACGGGTGATGTTTTGAGTCAAACATCCATTTGGCTTAGTAATTTTATGGGTCAAATGCACACCGGGGGAAGGGCATAAATACCGAGGCAACACCTTGAATTGTAAGGTTCCCTGGGCATCCTCTAACAGTTCATTCATGTATGCATGTGGGTGCTTGTGTGTGCTGATGTGTTAGTGTATTTGTATCAACAAGCAATCTGTCCAGCAAACTTCTGAAATACTGCCAGACAGGATTATTCTGGAAAAAGAAAAGTGAGTTGCAATTTCACTCAGGTGACTTGGAGTTAAAAGAACACATGGGAGGATTATCTGTAGTGATAGTATAATTCTGAGGAGGAACTGCAGTTCAGAGTGAGATGGACAGTGGTATAGTGGAGGTCTTCTGGTTCATTTCCACAGAGCTGTGAGGAAATCTGTGCTGACAGTAGAACAGCTAACTGGCGGGTTTGAATAATCGCTCCTAACTATAATTAGATTTGTACTGTCACTGATCATGACAGCAGAATTCTGGGCCTTTATTTACATGTACACTTTAAGCAAAGCGATCACAAATGGTAATCAGACCGTCTAGCTTTAATCGCACTGCAACTGCCCAACACACCCACAATAAGTGAATGTGAATATGAACCTCCCACTGTTAAAGAATGATAAAAATGCTCTTTCAACAAAAACCTCCTACACCACACTTACACGTCTTTAAATAGCTGCAGCTAACACAGAATCCCTGCTACAATGGTCCTTTTAGCATTGCTCACACACTGCCATGTTTACTTCGGTGCTTTCTGAATTTTTTATGTTGTTTTATGGGTGAAAAAAAAAAACATTTCCCCCCTTTCATCTTCGAAGTTTTAATTTGTGCCTTATTGTTATTCTACGCTCAGGGGCTGAAAAAAAAAAAAAACTCCAATGAGAAATTTCTAGAAACTGTAATTTTCTGAATGGCCACTAGAGGTTGCTTCCTGTTGCTAGTCAATCCCAATAGACCCTGTTGTGAAAAAGTAAGAAAAAACAAAACAAACAAAAAAGATAGCCTTTCAGCAGAAAGAAATCTTTCACTAAATTTCTCAATTTAATTCAGATTTATTTATATAGCACCACATTAAAAGGGCTTTACGTTGTAAGGTACATTGTAACACTACAATTAGAGATAGAAAAACCCAACAATCAGATGTTTCCGTATGAGCAAACACTTAGCAACAGTGGGAAGGAAAAACTCCCTTTTAACAGGAAAGAACCTGTTAACAGGGAGAGGCGGCCATCTGCTGTGACCGGTTGGGTCTAAAGGGACAGCTGTCAATTTGCATTGTGGAACTGAATGTTATATAAAAATGTTGGTCCAGGATCAACATTGCAACTGACCAGTCATATTGTTGAGATGTCATAACTTTGCAGTGTGTGGAAACAATTTTTTTTTGTTACATTGTTATTCAATATAACATAATATGGTATCAAGTTAGGTTGATGTTATGTAAATTTAGGTTACTCAGCTAATTCTGTTAAAAACCTTCTCTAGAAAACCAAGTTAACTTCTTAGCTAATGCTAAACGAATGCTAAGCCAATGTCACTGGTCAGTTGTGACGTTGATGCTGAACATTAATATGATGATGAAGAAAGAACACCAACACGGGGCTATCTAATTGTGTGTAATTGTTTATATCTTAGTTAACACTGGATTTGTACCATTCATTCAGTCTATCATTCTGTCACCTTGCTAATCAAACTTGCTAGCATTAGCACATCTACATTTGGTAACTTCGGGGCACTTCCCAACATCAACATGGCGACATCCACAATGGTAATGTTAATAGTTTACACTTGGGATCCTTAAACTAGTGGATGGCATCATAGTCGTGCTTCTCTTTCCATATGCAATCCTTTATTCATTGTGTTTTAATTAAGCTAAGCACTTTCAGTAATTTTTGTGAGTTTCCAGCTTTTAAATTCTTTCTTTTTTTAAATTTAAGACACTAAAAAGCAAAAAAACCCTCAAAAACTTGCAATTAGCAGTCTAAGGTCGAGGTGGCTTTTTACCAGTTTGTGTTTATCGCTTCATTTTTATTCATAGGTGTGTCAGATCTCTGAGAGGTTAAACATTAATTATTAACTGAACTGTAACTACCTCTAAAAATGCTGTGGACCAAAACAATAGCTGTTGACAGCACTGAAGAGCGCAATTAACACTAGGTGATCCCATCTTCTAAAATTTAACAACAGCAGCATATGTCTGCCTCCATTTGTAGGGTCTTGACCATTAAAATGTTTAGACAAACACCAAAGTGTGTCAGTGTCCCATCAGGGGGAAAATCTATCTACCATGGGTATGATGCGAAAAGTCCCATTATAAAGGTACAAACTTAGAAAGCAGCAGCTGCTCTTCCTCTGTACTTGTATGTTGTACATCAGACTGTGTATGTCTGCTCATCCTTTCAGATGTTACTATGGGGATGAATGCCGAGGAAGTCAAGCAGACTGAGGGCACCACGGTCTGGTGAGTCAGTGTGTTTTTGAGGCAGATGCGATGCCCTTATATGCTAAGCTCTATACAGTAATGGAATTATTGCCCAGATGGATTGTAGCTTGGGGCGTATAGCTCGCAGCACTGTGGAAGTGCATTTCAAGGTAGAGATTTGGGGATTTTCGGGGCATTTGAGGCTAAGAAGTGGAGGGAGTAGTCATCTGTGTAACGATGGTAATATTATTACTAGGGGGAAACGAAGCTCATTTGCAATGAGGCCGACTGGAAGTGAAATTCAAGCCAGAGAATCAGTGTAGATTTTGAAGGGCGCCAACATATTGGGAGTCAATTAAAAGTCATTTCAGGCAATTCAGGAACTTTAAAATGCCCAAAATTGGCAAGCAGTTTTCTCATTTGCAGCATTCCAGATTTTAAGTAAATTCAAATGAAATATGCAATACTGATTATTGTCATGATTATTATCCCAATGAACTGTAGGTTTAATATGTATTAACGGTTAAATAGTGGTTGTTTAGAAAAAGCCTCTATTTAAGCAGCTGAGTGCAAGTGCTTGCAAGTGAAAATGTCCAAAAGAGTATACCTTCATATAAAAAGGCATGATGGGGTATATTTCTGTGTCCACACACCGTACCGCTGTGACTGTGTGAGCGCGTGCCGAACATGTGCCTCTGTTCTTCAGCCCCCCACCCCTCTTTCAGCATGTCTGAGATCAGTCTCCTGCAGACTGCCAGAGCTCTGGGTGAGGCACTTCAAAGTGCTATGAGAACTAGTTAGGCTGAGAGTGAAACAGAGGGAATCAGCTTCTCTATTCCAATCAGCCCAGCGGATGGGAAGGCACAGCTCGTGAGCCCTGTTATATTCCACTCTACAGAGCCAAAGAAAATAGAGGGATTTCAACCCCTCATGGATACCTCGCAGCTTGTAAAACTTGCCAGAGTTAACCACCTTTGGAATACCGATCAAGCAGGATAAGCAGATAGTGACAGTTTAGGCAAATAAAAGAAAAAGGTTAAAAATAAATAACGCTTGTATTGCCCCTATAAACCCCTCAAAACAAAACCCTAGCATAACTTTGTGTTTATTTACCATCTACCCTCCTGTCTCGATGTCTTTGAAGCTAGCAGCTAGCTGCTGGTTATTCTTGGTTATTCTCCAAACACACACTACTGTGAGTATGGAAGCCTTAGAACTCAAGTTCAAGAATCTACTTCTTGTTGGGATAGATCATTTATCCTGCTTTCTATATCTCCCCTGACATTTTTTTTAAGTTAGAAAACTTGACTTAGAAAATTTTCCAACAGGTTTTTTTTTTTCCCCAAGTCATAATTTCTGTTGCCTTTTACGTCATTGATCCAAAGACCCATTATTGTAACGCTCTGACTTAATGCAGTTCATCTGATGCAAAAAGGGTAGTATATTTGAAAACCTATGTTTGTACAAATTGCTCATCAGCCACCATCATCATGCATTGTGTCGTAGTAGTAGTTGTATGATTGGCTTTCTTGTGTCTCATCACAGGAGAACAAGCACCACTCCACACCCTTTGATGCCACTGTGGACCTTTAAATGAGTACAAGCCGTGGAAATTGGAGGTTCAATTTTTCTTCAGCTCCAAATGGAGCAGGTGGATAATCACCAGCGCCCTACAAAAGCAAGCTTTCATTCTCTGTAATGATCAAATCTATGTGGAAGCCATTAGCCTGCTATTCTACTGAAACTCCATCAAAAATCCTGTCAGAGGCAACCGAATATTATGATTTCAATTACTGTGGTTAGATGTGTCGAACACTGTAATAACACTGAATCTGTACGTGTGTGTGGGTGGGTGATGGGTGGGATGCACTTTCAACTGTCCTGCGATCACAAAGTGTAACTAGCGGACACACCGATGGAGATGAGATGCATGGAGGTTCAAGCTATAGCATTCTCTTCCAATGTAAAGAAATTAGCCAGAGATCCAATTCAAGATGCTCACAGTAATAGTTCCTTTAGACTCTTGCGGGGCAAATTACCGTCTAAATATTAAAGTGAGAACATAAGCGTTTTATGGTTGAAGGGAAGAGTTTGGCACTGTTCATGTGTATATTTCAGACGTGAAAATGTGCAAGTGTTCAAACCTCACACTTATTTTCCCCTAAGTCCTTTCATACATATATATGATGTGGATGCACATGCTTATGGGGTGTGATATAAGGTAAAAGGTCGCCTAAAATACCAACTGTTGTTCGTGTAGAATTCAAAAGGAAAGGAAAAAATATTTCTTTGAATCCCTGAAAACAACCTTTTTACTGTATGAGTTTATATGAATATAGCCCTAGTGGCTCTGAGGCTTTACACATAAAAGAATATGTGAAAATACTTGAAGTAAAACTCAGGTTATTAAAGTTGGTTTATCACTGTTGAAACTTTGTTGTGCTGACCTAACCAAATAAGGCCTAGAGACCGGTTAGGGAACTGCTGGCAACCGACAGTCACAGGGGAAAAAATATGTATGCCTTGACCAGTTGATGTCTGATTGCTACTGTTTGCTGGCAGTTGCTAGCATGACATGGGTTGCAAAGAGGTATACGGTGCAGCACTGAAACCCCCTTAAAATTACCTTGGTCACCATTAGTGTGCAAGCAAGACTCTGGCTTGTCTGTGAATTTTTCTCTCATTTACTCTCCAAGATGTAGTGAAATTTGATTAAAAAAAAATCACGAGGCCAGCTACAAACAGAGAAGTAAAAGTGATAACTACAGAAATGCGTCGGTTGCAGCAGTAAGGTACAACTTTACTCTGAAAGCAAATATTCTTGTTTCCAGTTTAAGGCGGACTGTGGTTTTTCTCTACATCTTGGAGAGTAAATTGAGGATGTTTGCAAACAAATCAGTATCTTCCAAGCAAACTCTGGGCAACTGCTAGCAGCCAAAGCAATCACACGGATGTTTATCACGCATATACAACCTCTTGGTGACCAGTTTCAGTTGGCAACAGCAGGCAACTTCCAGTAACAGCTTGCCAACTGGTTGGAAAATACATTTTTGCCAGAGAGTCTCCTACCAGTCTCCAGGGCTATTTTACTGAGGCCTAACTGACAAACCCAAACTGCAATCATTACCCATTAGTATCACTAAATATGTTTTTGCTGCCACTAATGTGCGCTCTACCTTGAATTTCATATCTTATTACATTTAATTACAACACTGTGCTGCACACCTGCACATGAAGATTCAAGATGACAAGACCCTGTGATGGACTGGCGACTTGCCCAGGTTGCACCCCACCTCTAGCCTAATGCCAGTTGGGATAGACTCCAGCCCCCTATGACTTTATAAACAGATAAGCAGGCACAGCAAATTGAGAGATAGGTGGATGACAAGAAATCTGAATCTGTAGGTCTTGTGCATGTATGCTTTTAGTCTCTTAGACCTCAGAGCGTTGAACATGTATTTTAGCAAATTCACCAATCTTACTGCGACAGTCTAGGGATCATACTGTATGTTTTGCTTGTCGGTGATGAGCAGACAGACTCACAGAAGCACAATTGAGTAGGAGTGTAAAACAACATCAGATTACCACGAATAGCATATTTGAAAGGAATGCAAACTTTATTATCCAGTTTGGCTGATTAAACGCTGGATTGTCTTCAGTCATTATGAGTATCACCTATGAAGGAACAGGAAGAGAGGATACAAAAGAGTGGCGACTCTATTGTTCCAGTTCCTCACTTTGCCAACTTCAGTGTTGGGAGATAGGTAAGGGGGAGTAAATTTGAACGGGATCCGTTCCAATTGAGACTTTGCTGTGTTGTTTTCAATCAGTCCCCTCCAATGCAGTTGCCAGCCCTTCACATTAGCCCTCCCTCCCTGTTCCCCTGACCCTTCCATATCTCCCGTCTCCCCCCCCCCCCCCCCCCCCCCCCCCCCCCCTACACGCACACAAACACACAACCAACTCTCAACCCTAGCTCGCCTCCAAGGGATCAATTGTACAACAAATTCAATGAATTCTTTGGCAGGACCCTGTATTTCCTCCGAGAGCAACGGTTGCTCTTGAGCTTTGAGTGAAAAGACGATGGGAAAGGAGAGATAGGGAGAAACAAGTGAGCGAGAACGAGCGAGGCAGTGAAAGAGAGATGAGCAGAAAGGGAAAGAGCACCTTTGAGACGGCGGAATATTTAGCAATGGGCTTTGACGAGGCTTGGCAAAGATAGGTGCTGCATCGCGGAGTCTAAATGAAAAGGCGCTAGACGGAAATGAAAGGGGGCAAAGGATAAGATCAGGAAATACAATAAGGAGCTGTCTTGTAAACACGCCTTGATGCCAAAAACAGATAATAAAAAAAAAAAACAGGCTGATGAAGCAGTACTTTTATTTTGCTTGACAGAGGGGTGTGTCTAGGTCATTATCTTTTGGGATGGCTTGAGGAAGCGTTTCTGGCATTACGCTGACACCAACATTATTTGTTTGAGCAGCTAAATAGCTCTTTGTAGTTTTGTTACATTTCCTCCCTTCCTCTCCCTCGAACTCCCGCCTCCCCACGTCTCCTTTCACAATCTTTTAAGGTAAAAGTGAAGAGGAAAGACCTTACAATACAATCATAGACAGAGCCAGAGTACTTGCTATTCCGCGCCATGCTGTGAATTAAAACATCCCTCTGAGACACACACACACACACACACAAATGCCAGCTAATAAGATTCATAATGCATATGAGTGGAATATGTAAGTAAAGATTTGGCATTGTTATTGATTTTATTCATGCAGTCTATAAAAGGGCCATCATAACAGCTAATTAGCTGTAGCTGGCCTTATACATTATGTATCTTTTCCAATATAGAACAAAAGAATAGCTGGCGTTTCGAACATATGCCTCCAAATGCTCAACAGTTACGCTAATTATACACACATGTGTGTTCTTTTGAAGTCATTATGTGTGAATTTCGCTCCCCCTCAGAGGGACTTCCAGAATGGCGGGGCAAAGTAAGAGGACGAAGGACACCATGTATACCAGAGGATGTTCCCGCACACTAATGAGTAGTGGGATCATTGTAACCCTTTCATACAACAAAGATAGTTTAGAGATCAAGCGCATGACTTCAGGAGATTGTTCTAATTGCATATAGTTAATATATAATGGGTCTCGTCCCAGATGTATAACACGCATAATGTACAGATTGCACAGATTAATTTCAAGTGTGCGCTGCATTTAAGAACAGTGGAATTAGATAGTTTAAGTTTAAGACTTTTCTAAAAGTAGGTTTAGCCTGTATCATTCTATCTATTATTAAACCATGCATGTGTAAAAGGGACGTCAATACTTGTGAGGAGTCAGACAATCCTGTGTTCGCTGTGTACCGCTTTGCTCATGTAACTGACTGCGTTAGATTGTGCTGTGGCAGATAAGTCGTACTTCTCGACAGTTTGAGCGTTGCCATGTGTCTTTCTATAAGTAGAATCATTGCCGCTGTAAAGCCTGAAAGAATACCAGCACCAACTCATTACACAGTCTCATAGTCTGCATCTATTTTGCTCACATCTTGCAACTACAGGTGATTTTTTTTTTTTTATACTTTTGTATAGCAGCTGATTGAACTGCTTTAGAACTTTTGAAGACATCAAAGTTCCAAATTTGTGCAGAAAGCGGATCAAGAGAGAAAAAGTGTTTCTGTGAATGCTGACGCTACAGCGGTGACAAATGAAGCAGCCCACGCTTAGCTGGACGGCTGGGCGTGATACATGGACCTCATTGTACACTACAGGCAACCACATTCGTTGCTGATTTAATGGCGTGTTTAATTAGCTTTTAATCATATTTCGATTCGGCCTCTTTCACTTCTGTGGAGTAAACCTGGATTTCTCCCCGAGTTCATTAGCTCAAAGACAAATGCCCCCATCGTTTCCGGTGACGTTCTTCAGACCTCAGGGAAACCCACTCTTTCATTTCGATCACTCGTGTGAATAACGTGTAGATACTGACAAGGCTGATTATGAACGGCATTCATCAGGTAAGAAATCAGCTCATCCCGCAGAAAAGGCCTGAAAAATGAAAAACCAGGCTGCCTCCGTTTATTGCCGACCGTCTGCTCCGTGTAGCGACGTGCTCCCGAACTCTACACAGGAGCCAAACCACCATGCATTTTTAATTTGCTTTGTCTCCGTGACTTGCAAGGTGTCTAAATGAGATAAACGTCATGCTCCAGCGGTCATTACAAATTCTCGGCTGAAGTCCAGGTCATTTCTCCAAAATCTAAAAGAGGTAAGTAAAATTTTCCTGTAGCTTCAGCTCAGCGTGTCCTTTCGGAGAGTTGTTGTTAACTCCCCAAAGTCACTTTCCCTGTCTGTCTTAAGAGCGGAGTTAGCGGAATGGTTTCCGCCTCATTTCCTAGGCAACCTCTGAAACCGACTCCTGTGTCAGGCCAACCTGTGCTGACAACCCCCTGCTGGATCTCACACACACACACACACTCACACTTGCGCGCACATATACGTGCACACAGTTAACAACGTGCCGTCTGAATTCCGGCATGATGTCTTGGATCTTCTCCCTCTCTTCTCAAATCTTGATTGACTAGCTTCTGCTCACAGGCTGCCAACCCTCCAGGGTCATTTATACTGCGGGGAGAAGAAAGGTAGATGGCGAAAAGAGACAGATCAGAAAGAAAAGCCCAATAACGGGGATGAATAGCAGAGGTGAAAGAGAAGAGGAGGCCAGACTCATGTCTAGCTGTCAAAAGCATCGGCTTTGTGAAGCTGAAAACCTTGTCTCTTTTCTTCCCGCTTCCTCCTGATTTTAGTTTTATTTTAGTAAGCTCCCTCTGGGATTTTGTCATTCATTTATTTTTGTGGAGCAAAAGTTGGACTTGAGCTGGAAAAAACAGGAGTTTGTCAACCTTGGAGCCAGGGCCACACAGCGAGAATACTTCACACGGAGATCAGTGTGGGAGGTTTTAGCCACACGTCAAACAAATTTACTATTTTTTTTGTGATTTTGAACGTGTCGCTAGATAAAAAAAACAGTGCATTTAGCATGCCGTCTAATCTTTTCCTGGGTTTGTGAGTCCACTTTGCTACATTGTGATGCTGGAGGTAGACTTAAAGTCCAGGTTTTATCAGGTCACAAGAACAGCCAGTAGGAGCTGTCTAGAAGCCACTCCACAAACTACTTGCATGCCCATCTTAGGTGCTCGAGTTAATAGTCACACTAAAGGGTGAATCTTCATCTCAGTCTTGAGCTGTGTGCAATCTAAAGCGAGTTTTCTTGAAGGCCTCGTGACGATTTGGCCTCAGATTACTGGTTTAGCTGAGAACAAAGAGAAGAAAGAAGGAAATAGGTGATTTGTAAATCCCAGTCAAATCACTGGGCAGGCAAAGTTTCGTCTCTAGGAAAGAAATTAGTTTTAGTTTGTGCATGGAGAGCAGCTGGCACTGTTCCACGAATACATAAGAATTCTAGCATCCATACCATTTTTCTTCACATTTCTCCACAGAAAGGCTATAATGAAAACTGCAGAGAGCACAAAAGCAGAAAAAAAGCAACCCCTGTTTAAATCCGCAGATGTGCACACACACACACACACACACACACACGCACACACACACACACACACACACACACACAGACCTCCTTGAACATCACAAAGCAGCTTTTCATCTCTTTCCCTTCTTATACTTTCCATTCTGATTTCATCTGTTACATGCTACGTTAAAACATCTATCAAAATCCAGCTCCTTAGGAAGAAATGAATCAGGTTAATGTTTGAATATTACAACAGCGTCATTCAGGTGGAAACGAGGATTTTGCAGACACATCGCTAACCCTGCTAAATGTTATGTTTGTTGCCCACAGCTGGCTGTGTTTCAGTTCCTTTGACTTTAATAAATGACTGCAGCGTCACAGAGCAGCAGAAACAGCGAGTGCTTCTTTAAATTAAGAGTGCTCAACTGCTCAGCAGCAGTGCCGTCATCAAGTCTGCGCTGGTCAAGACCTAACGTGGAAGGTTTGTGAAGCCCCATTTGGAAGCCTCACTGCTATAACTGTGGCAGTGTTGGTTTTCTTGGAGCCAGAAGTGGACATGCTTGGGTGAGAGAGCGTAGTGCTACATTATCAGCTAACACTAGCAAGTACTGAGGATTCTGAAGCTTGGAAAAGGTTACTGTTGTCTCCTTTATAACCTCCTAAATTACGCTGCTTTGAGGTCTTTTTGCAATGGAGGCCTGCTGTCTTTATTCTCCTCCCAGAGCAACGTCTTGAGATTCTCTGTAGGACGGTGGATTTTAGACAAGCCTTAAATCATGTCCAATCAACTGCACTGAACATGACTGATTCTGGACATTCTGCAGATATTTTGATGATTTAAGGAAAAAATGAAGCATCTAAGCTGAGCTGCAATAGTCATTTTAAAGGGCAGTATTTCTGCCAGATAGGCTAAAGCCACATGGAGCGTATCAAGAGTGAAGGAAAACGAGTCCTTAAAGGCTTTTCATCAAACCTTCATCAAAATAGCTCAATGACTTAGGGTTCAGATACTAAAACAATTCACTTAAACATTGTCACTGTAGAGTTGAAACTTAAAACCAATCCTCCTCAACAAACACAACAAAAGAGCCCTAGTCCCACACACAGTTCAGTGGCCTGACCGCGATTCCAGCGGCAGCGACATAACAGTCTACAAAACCAACAGCTGTTCTAAAGCAGTTCTGGTGGCCAACCCGGCTGTCAGCATCACTGGTGAGATCCTTCAGGTGGCTTCAGGCGGCCGGCCCAGCAGGCGATGATGGCAGGGAAACAGTTCAGGTGAAAGAGTAGGTGAAATGATCCTTGTTGATGTTTTTTTCTGATTGCCAGCCTATAATCAGACACAGTTGATTTGATTTGGCGATTTTTGGATTTGGAAAGGGTTAAAAATGGGATTCTCCATCTGTTTTCTACAGATGCACCTGAGGCTGGACACAAAATCTGATTTCAAAGTGTCGTTTGTGTTACTCAGAACAGAAGAAGGACAAATCCAAACAGCTTTAACTGCTGAGCAGAATTAAGCAGAATTCAGGCAACGCTGGAAGAACCCTACCAAATCAAAGCAAATTATAAAGATATCTAGTGGCATTGAAGCGTTTCTAGACACAAATTGCTGGCAACTAATCAATCTGTTTAATATGGCAATATGAAGTAGCCATGAAAATGTAGTCTATTGAAGTTTTGCAGACACGTAACCACTAATCACACTGCATTAGCTTGTCTGCCACTATAGACAACTATCACCATGACAATGTGAATAAGGTCACATAGGCCTAGAGACTGATTCTGCACCATGTGGTGGATGTACAGTAAACATACTACACAGGAAACTATCTGGCTGCTCTCTGAGCTATAGTGAAAAGTGTGACACAAAATGGAAATGGAGACCATTTTGCCTTAAAAGTCAGAGTTGTTTCTTTTGAAATATGTTGGCTGCAACTTTGAGGCACAACTACTCCATCCTTTTTTGAGTATTACTACTGCTAACCCAGTATTTAATGAGTATTTGCTGACAAATCAGATGCAACCTGCTGGTAACAACCTATTTTATCCACAGAGAGCCAGCACCCTCCAGCAGTCACTGCCAACCAGGCAGGGAAAATGCATTTTCCCTTGTCATGACATTATGTGCACATGACATCATGGTGCCCAGGAGCCAAATCTAATGGCCTACAGACTGGTTGGCAACCTCCTGGCAACCACTGGTCACTAGGGCAAAAGGAGGTTGCTAAGTCGCTGTGAAACTGACTGCCAAAGTCCCACTAGTGCACGCCTACAGACCAGTCAGTGACCCACTTGTACCACCAGTTGCCAACTACTCTTTCAGAGAAACAAATCAACAGACTTTGTGAATATATATTACAAACTGCCTGAGACTGTGTTGAATTAACAGTGTAGCTACTCTGTCCTAAAGATTTAAATGTTTAAGGAGGTGCTGATAAATGTAGTGGAACAACATTTATCCGCCATCTTTAGTGTAACCAAATAACATGTCCTGTTACTCAAAGCAGTGTTGGTTTTCTACAGGAATTTGATACATCTCACCAGTGTCACTTACACAGCTTGAAGACTAGACTGAGATGATGAGATGTGATGTCAGCACTCATCCTTTCAGTGACATTACAAAGGAAGACGTCTGTCAGTGGAGAAAAAGCTAGTCCACAATACTGTGGCAGGAAAATTAGGTGTCATTTAAGGCATCTTGCTGAGCAAATGTGCTGAAAATGTTACCTCAGTGCTAAAGAAGCGTGGAAGCAAAGTGTACTCCATACAGGTGTACACAGCAACGACATGCTGAGAAGAAAAGAAGAAGAAACTTTCTAAACAAGAGGCAAACTTTAATGATGTAGGAAATTAATTTCCCACTACAGGTTTTCATGGAATAACAAGGAGAAAGAAGGAGTCTCGTGTTTACTTTCACATCAGCTCCCATTTCATTTCCTCTTCCTCTCTTTTATCGTTGCACACCGGTGTCCTGCTGATCGTTCACGCTTTGAAAAAAAACCCCAGACAACAACAAAGAGAATCAAACAAACAGAGCTAGTGGAGAGCGGCACACGGTGAAGATTTGCCTCCATGTGTCTTTTGTTTTCTGAGAGGCGCTGGGCTGATACGCACCTATGTTGACACACAAACACGGATTGAGACTCTCCTCCCAGGCTTATTAACACACAGGACGTCGGAGGGATTTCGAGAGCGTTTATTGTTCATTGTAACAGACACGCACGCACACCCGCACTACTCCCACATTTATATTCATATAAAGAGCCTCACTCGGATCTCTTTTGGAAAGCTGAGTGTACTTTTAAGTCGCCATGCGAGTTGAAACTTTGCCCGTGCTTCACGCTCATTTGCCATTTCTCATTTGTAGGAACCTTGAGACCAGCCTATCTGAATAATACAGTCGCTCCATTAGACTGCAAAACTAACACGCTGCTCATATTTGCTGGATTAAGTGCATTCTCTTACTTCATAGGTATTTTTACAATGTACTTTATTCACACTGAAATGAATTTGAACTTGGCACCTCGGAGTCAAATAGGAATATGAGGTTGAAAGGACTGAAAAGATGATAGCGCGGCTGCAGCGTCTCCTTGGCTGTTTAAAATATAACACAAATTCTCATTAGGGTTGGAAGGGGCTGCTGCAGATGGAGTAATCCTTGGCAGGCGCAGAAGCAAGCGCACTAATATTTCCAAAAGCATTAATACGTCAAGCACATTTGTGTGCGTGGAAGAGTGTGTGTGTGTGTGTGTGTGTCTGGTTGCTGGGAAGTAGGACGACCACAGAGGGAAGTCGGCATGCAAACACTCCCGGCATCAATGTGACACAGACAGACAGACACACACACACACACACGTAGCTGAATCGTCTGAAAAGTGCCGGCGCCATTGAGAGGCAACAGCCTGTTTGTTTGTTCATGCAAATTTAGGCCCAATCACACCCATGCTGACTTTGTTTAGGAGAGGAGCAGAGACACGGGGAGAAAGGTGAAAGGAGAAGAGCATGTTTAAAACGAGGACACGGCTGGAGGAACAAATAAGGAAATCGCAGTGACAGCTTGAAAACAGAGGCGTTCTTACCATGGGGACAAGGAGAAGACTTACACTGATGAAAAGGACTTTGGTTGTCATTAATTTTGTACATACAAACAAAAAAAAAAAAAAAAAAAAAAAAAAAAAACACAGCATAAGCAAAACCAGCACTTATGCTTTAATAAGGTTGGACCAATGGATAAATGCTGATGTCGACTCTTCTCCACCCCAAACTCTTTTCAACACAGCTGTAGTTGATTTGAGTCAAGCTAGCTTTAGCCAAGTTTAACTTGGATCTGAGCTGTATTATTTATTTTGGGGACTTTGTTTTTCTTTTTGAAGGATTTTGTCATGTTTTGAACATTTTATGTTCAAAACATGACACAAGCGATCTGGAATTGATGCTAAGTAAGATATAGTTGCATCCTGCTAGTTGAACACTAACATTTAATAGCGTATGTTAGCCGCACGTTTTCATATCAGTTTTTAAGCTTGCTGCTTTTGTCAAATTAAGATTAATACCAATATATGGTTTTGTAATCTCCTAAAACTGTAAAAATGTGCATCTACGTATATCAGCACTTAAAAGATTTTGGACAGTGTCTTTTAATAATTTAACAATACTGCTCAACCCTTTAACCTTTGTTTATTAAAAGATCTTTCATTTTAAATAACACATAAGTCGTTTATACACAAAGTTCTTCCCTGAAAATAATGCTAGGCCTTGTGGCCATATTATCTTTTATACATTTGCTCTGTTTTGGACCAAGTACAATAACTTACACAGCAGTACATGTGATGAAGGTTTGTTTACATTTCATGGTCTGGTTCTGACCTTTGAAAACACTGTACACAGCCAGCTCTTAGTATATGCCACAGCTCAGCAACTGAACTCTGTGGGCCTGAGGAAATGCTAATCAGCCTGTTGGGACTGGGGAAAGGCCAGTATACAGTATCTCTGCCTGAGCTACTGTAGCCTCTAGGTAGCAGATAAGTCTCCCTCAGACATTTAATATGATTTGTTACGCTGATATAGTGGTGTCAGTTCCTTGTGCTGCTTCCTGTGACTACATCACCAGGAAAAATCCCAAATCATGCGGTCTGTAGGTGATCTAAAGGTGATCACTGCTGAGAGAAGCGGATGCCCAGGAAGGAAATCCATCCAGTACACATGTGTTGTATATAAAAAAAGTCACAACATGGTTAACTCGTCTAAGATATGGATTTGTAAAATATTTGTGTGCTAAAATTGGGTCAGAAAAATCACCTTGAGCGATTCGTTTCATGTTTCTGCTGACAGTGAACGCAGTTTGTGTTTGAAATATCGAAACTTAAAAGCTGAATAAAGAATGAATACAGTTTCACCACCAAAAGGAAAGAAAAATAAAGCTGAACGCAACACAGTACTGCCTGCGCGCTCTGAGTGACAGGCTATCTCTGACAAGTGTGGTGGAGGAAAAAAAAAACAAGTGAACATCAAGGATTTAGTTTGTTTACCTCACAAGTTCAGGCACCAATTTTGTTCACTTCTATTGTCACCTTTGATGCCGATAAAATGAAAATAAAGTTTTTTTTTATCTTACTTTCATTTCGTTAACTCATCAGTTAAAAGGAAAATATATAAAGCTTATAAAGCTGCTTCATGCAGTACTGCTCTTTTATTACAGAACTGTATAGAACTGTACATATATATATATGTGTGTGTGTGTATATATATATATATATATATATACATATATATATATACACACACATATATAACTACCTCTGCAAACCCAATTAAGACATTTAGTTTGATTTCATTAATCAAATATTAATCACATATTACAAAATACTGAAAATCCTATCATTTAAAACATAAACGATGTTGTAATGATGACAGTTGTAAGTAGAGCAGTATGATTAAAGGTAAACTAAACTACAATACTAACGTAAGAGATTCTAAAATGCTTCACAGATCTGAGGGAAACTATTAGGAACATTTTCTTTGGGTTTATTGCCATTACAAATTCCTTCTATACTTCATGCACAACAGTTATCAGCAATATCAACCACATTCCTCCAAATGGTGGCTTATTGATGTGCCTGGGATTTTGACAGATCTGAAAAAAGTCTTACTAGACCTTGGACATGGACTAGTCTGTAGGAAAATTTCAAAGGACTTTATGCAGGCCTATAAAAAATTAAGTATATCATTTGATTTAATATCAATAGAGTGGCCTTTGGCATCCATAACTTGAAGTAACTGCTATATGTATGACTTTATCAGTTTTTCACATCAATTCGGAGGAATTTAGGTCTACTCTACTAACGCGTTGCTCTCATTGGTCCTGTGGCAGCAAAACAAGCCATTACGCCTATGCTGATGGTGTGAGGTGTTATGGTATGCTTTTTTTTTTTTTTTCTTCCAAACTTGGAGCTGTGCATTATGGTAAAAATCTCCAGTGGTCTCATCTATCCAAAGGACATTGATCCAGAAGCCGTGTTTTCTCAGATGCAGTTAATTTAAGCCGTTGCTGCCGTGTTCTTTTTCAATAGAAGGGGGTTTCAGGCAAAGGTGGCTTGCAGCTTAAACCACACTTGTTCATTTTCATTTTGATTATCCTGACATGGACTTTTACATTTAGCATGCCAGCTGAGGGCTGTAGAGTCTCTGCAGTTTCTCTGATCATTACAAAGTCTGACTTTGGGCAGAATTTGCTAAGACGCCCATTCCTGGGAAGATTGCGGCATTGTGTTAACACACACCTGAATGCTCCAGACCCACAAAATGGCCAAACCTCTGCTTTTATAGAGGTGCTCACACTTGCTGACGATCAAGTAATCAAGTGCATTGGATTAGCAGCACTGGGCTGCTATGGAAACAGTAGGAGTACTTTATTGTGTACAAAAAAAGCTTGATTTGTTGTGGGTACTTGTATATTTTACACTGTTATATATCTTGGATTGTGTTTTATATGTGCTGCATTTAATATGTCTGCTACCTTGGTCTCCCAAGTCTACTATGCGTGATCTAGTAGACGTTGATCACTGATTTAGTTAAGCTCAGTCCTCTATCACACTTAGCCTTCCACACTGATCCAAGCTGAATAAAGAATGAATACAGTTTCACCACCAAAAGGAAAGAAAAATAAAGCTGAACGCAACACAGTACTGCCTGCGCGCTCTGAGTGACAGGCGATCTCTGACAAGTGTGGTGGAGGAA
>VURO01018796.1:0-10487 GCA_015108175.1 Pelvicachromis taeniatus | reverse complement strand
CGACTGTGCGTGGGGAAGCCGATTAATGTTGTAGGTGTGTTGGGTGTTTGTGTTAGATCTGCGATTTTGAATGATTTAATAAACTGATATTTTGTGGGTAAATATTTTTATTCATAATTTTGTTTGTTTTGCAGCGGTTGCCGTGCTGTTTCTGCTTTTTTCCTTTTGTTTTTGTTTTTTTTGGTCAATGTGTAATTTTGGTTTGTGGTTAGTCCGTCCAGCCTTAAAGGCGGGGAATGATTTGGGGTTGAGTCCTGTAAGGGCGGACTAACCTCCTCTTTTGTTTGTTTGTTTTCCGTTATTTGTTTGTGCCACTTCCTTTTATCATTGCAGGTCATACACTGTGTTAACTCCCAGCTGCACTGAAGCCCGAATTGTTTGCAGTGTGTGCCCACAGGTAAAATGATTGCAGTCTCTTGAAATAAGGTGTGACAGTTTGCAGTGATGGGTTGATTTCGCACGTGGGTTAGTATGCTTTCATGTGTGGCTGGGATCTTAGTCAGCGTGTTATAAATCCTGTTCCGGGATAAGTGGGAATCTGTGTCAAATCTGTCTTTAACTTGTGCTTAATTTGTACAATAAATAAATTATACATTTAGTTTCTTGCCCCCTTTCTATTCAGCATTTTGTCCTGAGTAACATTTAGTTAAGTTAAACATACAACAATGACAATATAACATAATTCACTCTCACACGTCACAAAGTAATTCACAATATTATAAAACAGATACACATAAAATAGCACAATCGCACATACAGCACAAATCTAGTTAAAAGTCAGTCTAAATAAATGAGTCTTAAGCTGCTGTTTAAAAAGTAAATACAATCAAGGCAACGTAGAGATGGAGGGAGAGCATCCCACAACCTGGGGCCGCCGCTCTAACAGATCTACCTCCTCTGGTCTTAAAACGCGTTCATGGCACCACCTTTGATTAGATGATCTTAGGCTGCGAGAGGGAGCGTGGGTTTCTAAAAGATCACAAATGTAGGCAGGAGCATCACGATTCAGAGCTTTAGATGTCAGTACTAAGATTTTGAAATTAATTCTAAAATGTACTGAAAGCCAGTGTAATGAGTGTTAAACTGGTGTAACGTGCTCGTGTCTTTGTTACGAGCCTTGCAGCAGCATTTTGGACTGACTGCAGAGGGTCAAGAATCTTTTTGCTTAAACAAAGAAAAAAAACTGTTACAATAATCAAAGTGAGATGAAATAAAAGCACGAATAACCATTTCTAACTCAGATTTAGACAACACTGTTCACAGTTTGCAGATATTTCCTAGCTGAAAAAGGCAGCTCCTCATTACCTGATAAGAGTGCTGCTCTATGGACATGGCAGAATCCAGAGTAACACGAGGTACCTGAGGCTCAGCTGAACAGTTGAGCCAAGAGTCCCAAGATGCTGTTTGATTATTGATATCTGGCTGTCGGGGCAATAATGAATGTTTCTGACTTCTCAGAGTTCAACTGCAAGTAGTTTTCTCCAAGTTTACTACAAGTTGTTTCTATCACATTTAAGCTGAAACTGAATTTTGTGTCATTTCTATACAAAACTAGTATAAAACTATGAGTATGAAAGTGTCCCAAGTTTTGTGAGGTGCTTTTGTGATATTTAATGGATCGGATTACATTTTTTATTTCTCCCTGATTTACTTCCTGCCAATATTCAAAAACTGTTTTCTAAAAGGGGGGCAGCACGGTGGTTAGCACTGTTGCCTCACAGCGAGAAGGTCCTGAGTTCCATTACACCATCAGGCCGGGGTCTTTCTGTGTGGAGTCTGCATGTTCTCCCCGTGTTTGCGTGGGTTCTCTCCGGGTCCTCCAGCTTCCTCCCACAGTCCAAAGACATGCAGTTAGTGGGGATAGGTTAATTGGCAACCCTAAATTGCCCATAGGTGTGAATGTGAGATTGACTGTGATTGGTTGTCTGTCTCTCTGTGTTAGCCCTGCGACAGACTGGCGACCTGTCCAGGGTGTACCCCGCCTCTCGCCCCACGACAGCTGGGGTAGGCTCCAACACCCCCTGCGACAGTGAAAAGGATAAGCGGATGCGAATGGATGGATGGATGTTTTCAAAAAGGGAATTAAATGTAAAACATCCCTGTATCTGTACAGCACTAAAAGGCTTTGGCATCTCTGTGTGTGGAGTGAAGCTGTGGACAGACTAAGTGAAGAGCTGAATTTGATGTTCCAGCATGACTCAGTTTAAAAAGTGCTTCAAAAATATGTTTCTGTACAGTACAGGGGCAGGGCTTTGATTGGGTGTATATGGGAGTCATTGTCCATGATTACCAGCAGTCTTGCTGATCACCTCTTCCAGGGCGGCGAGCTTCGTGCCAACAGCAGACTCTGCCTTCCTGATGAGTTTTATCAGTGTGTTTGCGTCGTTTGCTTTAATGCCTGCACCCCAGCACGCCACAGCAAAGAAGATGGTGCTCGCAACAATAGACTGATAAAACACGTAGAGCAGCCTGTGTGGTGGGTCATAAATTTGATTAGTTTCAGGGTTGTATATCTGTGTTCCTTATATTTCATGGTGTGCCTTCATTCTTGTTTTGTTTGTTGCTTTGACTGTGTTGCTGTTTGGAATATGCAACAGGAATGTAAAGGGAGATGAGTAGTGAGAGTTTTTCCTGGGTTGATTGTGCGTCGATCCATTGGTAATACCTCAGGGCTCTCCTCCTTCATTCATTACAGACGAGTTAAAGCGAGAGCGGCGTGTCAGTAACATTCATTCATCTCACCTCACTATTTCCCCTGTTTACGGACACAACATTTGGAGGCACCGTTGGGATGATTGGCTTGAGGACCATCCCCTGACCTGTAAGAGAAATCCTCTCATTGATCATCCCGTCCAGACGACCCAGGCATCAGAAGGGAGCTTAGCAAAGCAGCAGAGGCATTGCTAGACCCCCGTTGGTATTTGTATCCTGAAATGGAAAAGTGACCACTAGGGGGCAGTAAAAGCCACCCAACTTTGATCATTTTTCATTGGACTGCTTGCGCCAACTCCTCTGAGAACATGGAGTCTGAATTAGAAAAGCTACAGGTGGAGATTAAAGGAAAACTGTATCAACTGACTTCAGAGCAGCTGATTATATTATGTGATGTACTTCAAATCTCAGGACCAGGAAAAGAGTTTGTGATTAGCAGGAAACTAATCTTTGAATTTTAATCAGAACTATTTCGGTTTGCAAGTCGACCGCTTTGCTCGTGTTTTAAAATCATCCAAATTCACAGGTGACGTATGATTGACATTTTGTACCATTCCACAGACTAGGCTTTTCTAAGGTATATAAAGCTATTTTATAGTGTGTCACAAAAAACACACACACACACACACAAAAAAAAAACAAAAAAAAACAAAACAAAACACGCCGTCAGTTAGTCTCACATTTGGTAAAGCGCCTGGAATGCACAGAGCTGACTACCCGAGAGGATGAAGGTATGTCAGACCTTCTCAATGTCCAGGACATTATAAGTAACATACAAAAGGATAAAAAAAACAAAGTGCAAGTGAAATAGTAGACCCAGCCTGCCTTAAGTCCTCGCACCCCAGTGAGAAACATTGTTTCAACAGCAACGACCAGCTTCAGGTGGCGCAAAGATGTTAAGACATCAGGCCAAACAGGAGAGCCTGGGCAAAAAGACAGGCTCACATTTTCCAGTCTGGCCAGACAAACTGAAAGCGATCAATAGGCCCAGAATCAGAAATTACTGATGCTGTAATTCGTTCCCTCACACCAGGCTTGCAGTTAAGGAGTTATCTTGAAGGAAAAGAAAACCTCACATACCTGCCCTTAGGAGAGTTCTCAGGTTCACTAACAGGAGAAAAGTGCCACAGAGTTATACAAACAGCTCACCTCTGAGCTTCAGAGTAGTAAAGAGACACCCCCAAATTTCTTGATCAGGACCTGAGACAGAAAATCCTGTTTGCTTCTCAGGAGGTTGAGTCAAGTCTAAAATATGATCCAGCATTAGTCCAGAGCTTTTTCATGCATACTGTCCTCAGGGGTCTTCAGAATGATAATATTAAAAGTGATCTGCAATCTTACCTACTGCAAATAAATATTTCAGATGAGTTGCTGTTTGAGAAGGTAAATAATGCAGTCGCAAATGAAAAGGAAAGACAGGACACAAAGAAACATGCAGCTCTATCACGAGTAACAACTGTAAATACTGTCCAGTCTGATGCTTCCCCAGTGGGAAAGGGGAGAGCAGCTCCTCTACCCCCTGATCTTCTGACAGAAGAAGACTTGAGGGCTGAAGTTTCCCAAATTAGAGAAACCATTTAAAAGACACCCCCATCATCTGAGCAGCCTTTCCCCATTAAGGCTGAACAAAACTGCATACCATTTCACTACCAGCACCCTCCTGCTGCAGCACAAGAATATCACTCAGCACATGGACCTGGGCATGTGAATGAAACGGCACAGTTTCAACAAAGATCTGCACCACAGCGATATTATCCCTCGTCATGTCATCGCCCCAGATGTTTTGCATGTGTGCAGGCAGGTGAGGAATATTGTCAGCATTGCTTTAGGTGTGGAAGTAGTGAGCATTTTCGTGCAGGTTGTAGAGCACCTAGGCTGACAAAATCAGATAAACTAAGGGGGGTTGCTCCCATGTGACATGGGGCAACCGACAGCATAGAAAAGTCCCAGTACTGTGCAAACTGTGAGGGAAAGAAAGAGAGCACGAAATTAAAATGTTGTTCTGTTTGTAAAATAACTGTGTACTGTCAAGAGACACACTGGTCTGGTCAAAAGACTGTAAGCCATATACATGTTAGTCGCACTGTAAACCAAAGTGTAGGAAAATCAGTAGCTCAGTGAAGACACCTGCTGTAAAAGAGCTAGTAGGAGAGAAATGTCTCATTCAGTACTTTCTGCACAACCAAAGAATTCAGGCACTTTGGGACTCAGGTTCACAAATGTGTGCTATAGACGTGGCCTGGAGACAGATCCATTTGCCTGATGTCCATCTAAGAGACAATGCAGAACTAGTAGATCCACGTGAACCACTGCAACTGGAAGCAGCTAATGGAACAGAAATACCATAATTGGTTGGCTCGAGGTGAGCTTCAAACTTACTGCAGTAGAAGCAGAAAGTATAATAAATACCATAGTATGTGAGATACTTAACATTACTGCTGACTCAAATCTGCATTTGCAAATGTTTTAATCTCTTACGATTAACATCAAGTTTGCTTTTATTTGACCAATTTTATTTTTACTTGACACCTTCGGGTACCACACAGCAGTAACGTTGCTTTGACAACAGAGGGATGCAGATTTGATGCCTCAGTGTGAGGGATGGCACAGTAAAAGCAGTTTTAAGTTTATTTCCACAGACAGAAAAACAGCAGATTCTGAATTTTAGGTCCACAGTGTCGTCCCAGTGACAGAAGAAGTACTCATTATAATTTCCAACAATTCAATATTAAACTAAGTGTGACTTTTGGATACAAACTCTTTTCTTTTTCTCAGTTTTGGTATTGAATATTTGAAACAAAACTATATGTATTTTTGGAAGGCCAAATGATGTTGCAGTAAAGCTGCAACTTTATTATTTTAGCTTAATATAAATTTGTGTTAGTTCTAATAACAGAAATTTCTCACAGTTATGTTATGAAGAGGACAATGGAAAAATGAAAAGCACTTGTGTGGCGTTGCGAGGACGCCCTGGCTGTGTTTAACAGGTATTACTCAAAGACTGAATCTAAACGGGAGATGAGATGGGGTACCTTTAGTTGACCAATGTCTGCAGCAGATCCAGGGTCCACTCCAGTAATGTATATACCCAGTCCATACTCAGCACCACCCCTGATCATTAGGCCCAAAGAACGTCCGCCTTCCATATTCAGGTTCACCTTTAGGAAAGAGAGGATATTCACATCAATCTGTTTTCTTAGTAAACAAAGACTTCCTCCAAACTTTGGTTTTGTCAAACTAGTCACAATAATAAACAGGTCATAGTTAAAAGAAACTTTCTTTCCTTGGAATCAACACATGAACCACTAGAGACTGGTTTGTGGTCAGCCTGTTACCCATCAAAGCTGAATGGAGGACTCAAAGGAGGACAAAACCCAAACAGTAATAGCAGTGTTAAGATCTTTATTTGGCTAAAAAGAAAAACAGGGCAGGTTTCGTTCACTGCAGAACTGTTTAGGCCTTGGTCTTGAGATCCACTAGAAGAGAGGAGTGAACTTAACAGTAGTGAACTGGAAAACAGGTATTTGTGGTGAGAGTGCAAGGCAGGCTGAGAGAGTGAATGTTCTGGCCTCTAGACCCTCCAGACCTCCCAGACCCTCCAGGCCACCCAACCCTCTCCCCTGCCAGCGGTCTCAATAGACCAAGTACACAAAGTCCTGAGGAAGATCAACCCCCACAAGGCAGCAGGACCAGAGAACATCCCTGGATGGGCCCTTAAAGCATGTGCCAACGAGCTGGCTGATGTTCTCACCTCCATCTTCAACCTTTCCCTCAGCCAGAGCATCATCCCCACATACTTCAAGACGACATCTATCATCCCTCTCCCCAAGAAAAGCCCAGCCACCTGCCTAAATGACTACAGACCAGTTGCACTCACACCAATCATTGCAAAGGGCTTTGAGGGAGTGGTGCTGGCCCACATCCAGAGTAGCATCCCAGACACTCTGGACCCCCTTCAGTACGCCTACCGGACGTCATCGCTGCTGCCCTCCACTATTCCCTCTCCCACCTGGAAAACAATGACTCCTACATCAGAGTACTCTTTGTCAACTACAGCTCCGACTTCCGACTTCACACCATGACACCGGTGTTATGGTGTGAGGACAACAACCTGACCCTCAACACTGACAAGATGAAGGAGATGAAGGTGGACATGAGGAAGAAGAAAAGGCCTCACCAGCCGCTGTTTATCTGGGAGCTTGAAGTGGAAAGTGTGAGCAACTTCAGGTATCTGGGCGTCCACATCAGCGAGGACCTCACCTGGACACTGAACACCACACAGCTGGTCAAGAAGGCTCAGCAGCGGCTGTATTTCCCGAGGAGACTGAGAAAATTTGGTATGTCGGCCAAGATCCTCAGCAGCTCCTACAGCTGCACTGTGGAGAGCACCATGACCAGCTGCATCACTGCATGGTACGGCAGCACTACTGCTAGAGACCGCAAACGCCTGCAGAGAGTGATAACAACCACGGAGAAGATCATCAGGACTCTGCTGCCCTCTCTGCAGAGCATCCATCATCGCAGAGTCCAGAGGAGAGCTGCCTCCATACTCAAAGACCCCCCTCCCCCAACACAGACTGTTCACACTTCTGCCCTCGAGAAGGTTCTTCACCACCGCTATCAGACTCCTGAACAGCTGACCTACCTCAACTGCCATTTGCACATCAGGCCACTTTGTACATTAAGTTCATTTTGCACTTTCTTCACTTAATTACTTGTACACACTTATTTATCTCATTATTTATCTTTATTCTATCTTGTTCTGAGTCTCTTACCTAACTTCACATTTGTGTGTATGGACAGCAAAGGAAGAATTTCATTGCACAGGGAAATGCTTCCTCTGTACACATGACAATAAACACTTTGAATCTTGAATCCTCCACTGCAACCACTAAACATTCAAGGCATGGACACTGAGGCTGTGCAGCTACAGGTACCTCGGTGTTCGTCTGAACAATAAACTGGACTCACAATTCAGATCTTCCTACTATAACCAAGCATTTTATTCTGTTTTGTATAGTACTTTATTCTATTGTACATAGAAATCAATAGAATTCTATTGTATTCTATAGAATTCTATAGAATACAATAGAATTCTATAGAATACCATTCTATTCTATTCATAGTACTTTATTCATAGAATAAAGTACTATGAATAGAATAGTAACTTTATTCTATTGTATAGTATGTTTTTCTATTTTATCTTATCCTATTCTATTGTGTTTTTTTTAAACTGTTACTGCTCTTAAGCTTGCACTTTCTGCCGTGACCAAAACATTAATAAAGGTGATTTGTAATACATGACAATCCATCCATCATAATATGCAGTTGTTGTTTTTTTTAAAAATTATGACCACTGTGATTTATAACTTTTCTTGATCTCATTTCAGTCAGTGAGTCTAACCACACATTAACCAAAGTGGGGGCTGAATTTAAACATTATTCCTTGAAGGACACTAATATCCATCCATTAGAGAAGCAGAAAGAGTAGCTATGAAACTCAACGACTTGAGGTGGACAAATATGGTCTGCATACTAATCTGTGTCTATTTTTGAAAAATTGCAAACTATTCACTGAGTGAACGGTCTTCTCTCCATATTAGATTATTGTGGTAGGGGCGTGGTCTCTGGCCTGCTGCAGAGGAGAGGCGACGCAGCGAGCTCATGGGGCGGGACGAAGGTGAGTGTGTTCAGCTGGGTTGGATCAGCTGATTGACTGGCTTCTCTCATCTTTTAAATAGTGACAGAGATATATATATATATATATATATATATATATATATATATATATATATATTATATAATTATATATTAGATTTTAATTTAATTAGCTGTTCAGTTTACAATGGTTGGCCATATAGTAAGTGATCAATTTAGTCTGCAAACCAAGATATTAGAGACCAGAACGACCACCCGGCTGAACTGTCCGTTCATTTTGTTAACTACTTATCCAACTTAGTGCCACTAAAGAAGGGAGACCATTCAAGCTGACACAAGATAAAAAGTGGGGTACATAGCCTGAACAGGTCGAACTGAACATCAAAACAAAAAGCTCACAACCAACAAAGAGCTTTGCACCAGGACCTTTCTTGCTGTGAGCCAACAGAACAATCACTGCACTACTGAGCTTCCTACTACTACCACTGCTACTACTACTACTACTGCTACTACTACTACTACCACCACTGCTACTACTACTACTACTACTACTACTACTACTACTGCTGCTGATGGGAAAAAGATTATCCCATCTAGACAGCCACTACTGGATAGTCTGTAGTACTACAGGACTTTCTCTTTTTTGCATCTGTCTGGACCCAAATCTATTTGAATCATCTATCCATGGAGGAAAAATGAAGATAGGAAGAAAAACTATGAATTTTGGGGAGTTGTGATCCATATTCTGCCCCAGCAACTTTATTTAAGAATATCAATGTGTCACAGTGGGGGAAGTGAGGTGGACCCAGGAGCAGACACAGGCGAGGAGAGGGGACTGAACTTTAAACAAAAGCCTTTATTAAGGCTGATACGGGGAGGCAAAACCAAGCAGCAAGGACAGTGGTGAAACTAAACTAACCTACACAGGGAAAACTAAAACTAAATAAACTGTGACTCAACTATGAAAACTAGGAAGACAATAACTTTGACTATGAACTCAATGAATACTATGAACACTCTGAACACTGTGACAAGACATGGGGAAGGTAGCACAGATGGCACGACACTGAACACAGGAAGACAGAGGACTTAAATACTCACACGATGTGATCAAAGGAAGTGGAGACACGTGAGGAAACATCAGAATCAGAAAGGGGGTTTATTGGCAAACGTTGAGATTACAACATCAGGAAACTGCTGTTTCGCAATACTTTGTGCGAAACACTAAACATACTATACACAATACTTAAATAAACATAGAAATTATTTAAAAAGTAGGCAGCACGGTGGTTAGCACTTTGCATGTTCTCCCCGTGTTTCCGTAGGTTCTCCCCGGGTACTCCGGCTTCCCCCCACAGTCCAAAGACATGCAGTTAGTGGGGATAGGTTAATTGGGAACTCTAAATTGCCCATAGGTGTGAATGTGAGAGTGACTGTGAGTGCGACTGTTTGTCTGTCTGTGTGTGCTAGCCCTGCAACAGACTGGCGACCTGTCCAGGGTGTACCCCGCCTCTCGATCCAAGACAGCTGGGATAGGCTTCAGCGCCCCCCGCGACCCTGAAAAGGATAAGCGGCTGAGAATGGATGGATGATTTAAAAAGTGCTGAGCAGATTGGTATATACAAGAGTGCAGGTGATGACCAGTGCAGAGTGGAGCAAAGAACTCAAGACAGGGTCATGAGTTTGGCTTAGAGTCAGTGATGGCAACAGTCTTATTGTTCATGAGTCCAACAGCAGAGGGGAAGAAACTGTTCCTATGGCGACAGGTTCTGGCCCGAATGGACCGGAGCCTCCTGCCTGAGGAGAGCAGGTCAAACAGTCTGTATCCAGGGTGGGAAGGGTTGGCTGTGATCCGAGCTGCACGCCCCCGTGTCCTGGAGGTGTACAGGTCCTGCAGAGATGGGAGTCTGCAGCCAATCACCTTCTCAGCAAGCGCACAACACGCTGCAGTCTCTGTCTGTCCCTGGTGGTGGCTCCAGCGTACCACACGGTGATGGAGGAGGTGAGGATGGACTCCATGATCGCAGTGTAGAATTGCACCATCTTCCGTGTTGGCAGGTTGAATTTCTTCAGCTGCCTCAGGAAGAGCATCCTCTGCTGGGCTGTGTGTGTGTGTG
>VURO01018795.1:0-19754 GCA_015108175.1 Pelvicachromis taeniatus | reverse complement strand
ATTTCACTATGAATAATTCTAAACATGACTCAGCTACAGTCTCAAGAATAACAATACAGATGAGGAATTGAGCTGAATAGGTCTCTACCCGCATTAATTGTTAATGGAATAGATTTTTTTTTACTACCCTGCTGTGTTTCCTAATAGAACCTAAAGGGCTTCACAGTGTTCTCAGTCTCACATGTGATTTTAAGGAACTCTACATTTAATACTTTGCATAGGTGATGGAAAAGCATTTAATTTCCTGTAAAATGTAACCTTGGATTATACTAAAGGATTCTACCTTAGATATGAAAAGACCGATCTGAATGAAGCTCTGGTGTGATGGAGCTGCAATATGTTGCCTAGTGCATATGTGTATTTGCCGTGCTGAAACTCAGGGGGCTTTTCAGGTCGCCAAAGTTGTAGTCCTTGTTTTACTACACAAGGGGTCACCATCAGCACACCTACACATTGTGAGAAACCGCTTTAATATTCTTAACCGCCTTAATTTTTGACTGGTTCGGGTACTTATGTGGTACATATGAGCTCTCTCATTTGCTCCTTGAATAATTCTGTTGATATTTGGTTAAGATCAGCTCGAAACATGTAGAGAGAACTCAGTGAAACTATCTTCTTTTATGTAGTCAGTCAATAATCAGCCTGCACACCAGTCTGAGGTCACACCGAACTTTGACTTTGAGGTCAGGAGTGGCTGTTCAAATTAGCAATAGATGCACTAGAAAGGCACCTTAGAGAATCTGATTACCAGAAGCTGCACTGTACTTTGAGACTTTATCAGTGAAAATAACACCCACGTGATTTTTATTCAGGTTCATGGAATTCACTATTAATTTGGTGGTTGTGATATAAAATAATAGCTGCAAAGTTTTCCTGTTTTTCCACGACACACAAAACATTGCAACTCCTGGGAAACTCATTCTGGAATCATATTATTCATTTTTGTGTCTAAGGGACAAATACGTTAATTTAATGCATTTAAAAACGAGTTTTAATAAGTTGTTTGGTTTTTGGCTCAAAACATTGCTTCTCTTAATAGTTTTGATAGCTAATTAATAGTTCTGAGTGCTTCTGTAAACTACTCTTGTTCTCACTTAGTGCACAGAAGAAATAGGAAAATTTGCCTTATAGGTTCTTATGCAATTTAATATTGTAAGCAGAATAACATTTCTTAGATGGTCAACGGATTTCTTGGGTTTAAGTGATGCCATTTTATAAATGAACTTGAAAAAAAAAATCAATGCAAGACTAATTTTATTAGTACTTTGCACCAAATGGCATAGTTTTAGTCAAGTGTATGAAATGTATTCCTTAACAGATATTCCATTATTAAGTTTCAGTGCTAACATTGCAAACTGAAAGCCTTTAGGAACCAGAGAAACAGCCCAGCATGAAGTGGCAGCCCATGTAAAGCTGCTGAGGATCACGAACTACTGAGCTGCATTGTGGGTAAAAATTGTCGAAGCTCTGCCGGCTCAATAACTGTAGTTTCAAACCTCTGACATTAACATCAGCATAAATACGGTTCACCGGGAGCTTCATGGTATGGGTTTCCACGTAGCATATCGTTTTCCAAGTTAACTTTCAGAAAAATGTGTTTTATATTTTTACTTGTATATTTAAACCTTTTTAACTTTCTAATTTACTTGGTATGTGTGGCTCATTTGAAGCTGAGTTTGGAGAAAAAAAATTGAATTGTAAACATATAAAAGAAATCACGTTCCCATATTCTATCCTTATAATATTTATACAACTTATAATATCTGCATATTAATAACTGTGTTTAAGTAGAACTACAGATACATTATAATTGGACAAAAAGGTTTATATGAAATGTTTTATGGCCTAAAGTAAGGAGGATATCATTTTCATTGAATTTAAGGGTTAAGGAGCCTTAATATGTTTTGGCTTCTGAGCAGGCAAATTTTAACAGCTGGTTGTGTTTACCACATTCATCCAACAGAGGGGGCTGGAGGATATGAATATCTATCTCTGTGTTTACCTAAATCATGACAGATGATCTCTTTAAATCCATGTCTTGTTTTCTTGTTTTCTTTTCATGCATTGTAAAGAGCTGCCTATATAAGGGAATTCCCAAATACACCATGCTTTTTTTTCCTTTTTTTTTTATCACCGTTGGCTGCTTTTTACTAAACAATATCTTCATTATTTTAATGCCTCAGCAATGCTTTATTTGATCCTTTATTAATCAGCGCTGTAGGGTTTGCTCGGTCTCGTGACGCTCAGAGGAGAGTCGTGAGTGGTCTGTTTATCTGAAGGGGTCTGCGATATTATCTTTCTCAGACAGCGGTAAGCTTCTGTTCACAAATTGGTCACTGATGCAAAAGCATCGAGTACTTCAGAACAGCAGCAGTGCTAGTAGTAGTCTCAGTGTGTGTGTGTGAGAGAGAGAGTGAGTGAATACCCACGCATGCAGGGTTTCTGCTGTGTGAGTCGTGACAGAGGTTCACAGAGGGGCTGGGATTTAGTACACAAAGAGGGAGAGAGGGAAAATGTGCTTGGAGGGTTAGAATGACTTCTGTTGTGTTCACGTTCCCATTTCTAAGTACAAGTACATTCCCAAGTACATTGCTGGATGTATACAAATATGTCTATGATGGTCTGGCATCACTGAGAGTTGGGAGTGGGTGTGCTGAGTAGGCGAAGCTGCTGCAGTGTGCGCGTGCTTTTTGTGAGGGTGAGGGTGTAATAGGTGATGAGCTTTCATGAGCATACTCACACACTGAAATGTAGCTTCAAAACTCTACGGGACTAAAAGATGCAAGATCCAACATGGCAAAAGATGAACCAAATGAATGCACATCACCAAGTGGCTGCTATGGTTGGGTAAAAACATATTTTGGCACACTGGGCTGACATTTAAGATTTTCTGTGTTTTACAGATTAATCTGTAATTATGTTTTTGCTGTTTTAACAAGAAAATCCATATAGGGTTAAAACTGTGACAAACTGGCTGACCTCTAAAAATAGACATTAAATGAAATAGTAAAAACTGTACAATTTAGGTTTTAATTGACAAATGAGGGAAAAATATCACATCGTCTGATTTTTTAAGAATTTATTTGCAAATTATGGTGGAAAATAAGTATTTGGTCTCTAACAAAAGTTCATCTCAATACTTTGTCATTGCCAACAAAGGGTATATAACAGAGGTCAAGGTTTTCACACACTGTTGCTGGTATTTTGGCCCATTCCTCCATGCAGATCTCCTCTAGAGTAGTGATGTTTTGGTGCTGTCGCTGGGCAACACAGACTTTCAACTCCACAGATTTCTATGAGGTTGAGATCTGGAGGCTGGCTAGGCCACTCCAGGACCTTGAAATGCTTCTTACGAAGACACTCCTTCTTTACCCTGGTGGTGTGTTTGGGATCATTGTCATGCTGAAAGAACCAGCCATGTTTTATCTTCAATGCCCTTGCTGATGGAAGGTTTTCAGTCAAAATCTGATGATACATGGCCCCATTCATTCTTTCCTTTACACGGCTCAATTGTCCTGGTCCCTTTGCAGAAAAACAGCCCCAAAGAATGATGTTTCCACCCCCGTGCTTCACAGCAGGTATGGTGTTCTTTGGCTGCAACTCTTCTCTCTCTTCTTTCTCCTCCAAACACAACAAGTAGAGTTTTTACCAAAAAGTTCTGTTTTGGTTTCATCTGACCGTATGACATTCTCCCAATCCTCTTCTGGATCATCCAAATGCTCCCTAGCAAACTTCAGACAGGCCTGGGCATGTACTGGCTTAAGCAGGGGGACACGTCTGGCACTGCAGGATTTGAGTCCCTAGCGGCGTAGTGTGTTACTGATGGTAGCCTTTGTTACTTTGCAGGTCATTCACAGGTCCCCCCCTGTGATTCTGAGATCTTTGCTCACCGTTCTTGTGATCATTTTGACCCAGCGGGGTGAGATCTTGCGTGAAGCCCCAGATCGAAGGACATTATCAGTGGTCTTGTATGTCTTTCATTTTCTGCCAAACGTTATGGCTTTAAAAGCTGGTTGTATATGTGTTTGAGCAGCTTCATTCTGTGATGTTTCATTGTTTAAATGAGGATAACTGCTCTCTTTTTTTCTCCACAAATGTATAGAAATGGTGCAGGTCTATAATTTTGTTGTACAAAAGTTGTACAAACTTTGTTTTTGTCTGATGTTTGCACATGTCTGCACCTCTTTCCCATTTCCCTAGCTAAATCTACAGGAATGAGGGGTGGCTAGAGACTTTGGCACAGTTCTGTGTGTTCAGAGTACCTTCTTTTTTTCCATTTTATTTTTTCAACATGCCTTGTCACAAATAACAAAATCTCCTTTCTGGTGCCAAAGTAAAATTTTATTGAGCATACCAGTGTGAATCATCCAAAAAAGACAGGAGCTTTAGCTTACCAGATTAGTTACTTAACAGTTTAACTTATGTGGTTATGCAGCAGTTTTAAAGGCCAAAAATAAAACAGCAGTGCAGAGGAAACAGAGGCACAGAGCCGCTGCTCCTTCTTCGGACTCTCGGTTGTCCCGGGACTCGGCTGGCCAGTGAAGCGCAACTTCCAAACCAGGGTTCTGGCTAGGAGTCACGGGAAGGGCAAGCTCATTAATTATCTCTCCCTCTCTTCCTCCCTCCGTCCTCCCATCACACCCTCCCTTCATTACCAGCAAGGTTAATCCCCCCCTTATCTCCCAATGAGCCTCATTTTTCATGACTTCCTCCCTTCCCTCATCTCTTCTCCATCCTTCCTTCGCCGTAATTCTTCCTCTCTCTTTCATTGTGTTGTTCAGTTCTTCCCTGCATGTCGCCTAGTTTGTTTTTCTGCCACTCCCACCCCACACGTGCTTTCCGTGTCTTCTGCACACTTCCCCGTCTTCTCATTCCCACTGTATCGTTTTTAATTCGATCTCCTTTCTTTTTCATTTTCTTTAATTTAATGTCCCCTCCTCTCCTCACTTTCCCCTCCGCGCTCTCCAGTGCTTACCTTGAACAGGCCGTGGCGAGTTGAGAGAGTATCTATTACAGCTTATCACTAAAGGACAGGCCAACGCCGCACGCCGGTGAAATATGGCTGCTGTCACAGCCGCTGCGGAACACGACCGGCGCACAAGGCTCACAGAGCTGTGAGGACAGGGGGAGAAGAGGGGAGAGGAGGACTGGAGAAGAGGGTTATGGAAGCCCCTAATTCAAATTAATGGGAAGATTTCCAGGCCTGATGCCGACGGTTTGACAGTGATTTGGCACACAATTAACCTTGTCTCCCTCTCCCTTCTGCAACCCCCCCCCCCATCACCTCCTCGATTTCACTTGCCTCCTTTTCTCTCTGACTCCGTCTATCCCCTGTAACTGCCACGCTCTTTGACACAGTCTTAGTGATTACAAAGCAAATTGAAATGATGATGTTTTGTGATATCAGCTGACACCTCCCTACTGTCGCGTACCAGTTCTGAATTAGTTCTGAATCGCCGACGTCCACTCTGCATAACTTGATGCGACTGCCTCATTTTAGACTTTGGCACGCCCTGTTCCACCACGATTTCTCAACACAGTTTAGAGGAAGTGTGAGAATAACTCTAATAAGCGTGACGGCAATTACCAGGCCGCGGTTTTGTTGTCCAGTTTTATTGATGCAACCGTTTTATTTAGGAAAACCCAGCTCACCGACACACAGAGCAGACCCGGCGTCATAGATTCATGTTCAGCGACCTGTTTAAAAGGCCGTCCCTTCTGAAGCGCCAACCTTTCAGCTAGATTTTACTCACTGCTTTTATAGGCCATTTCACCTTGGGTTCCAGTTCAAGACACCAAACTGCCTATAGCTTTCAAACAGAGGAGAACAACTGGAGTGTTAAAGAGGAAGAGGGAGGTGTACCAAGTAGCAAAATGGAAAGGAGAGATGATGTGTGGAAAATCAGCTGCAGTGAGAGGTAGAGGTTTGTGAAGAGAGCTTTCCTGTCTGGCCCTTCAGAGAAGTACGCTGTCAGTGTGATTTGTCATTGTCGTTACCGCAAACGGTAAAATATCTTTAGTTTTTTTCCTCTGTAAAACCTTTTTCCACTTGCAGCCCTGGTTATAAAGTCATCAGCATTAAGGTGGAATGATATTAACTGTAGCTGCCTTGCTACTTTCGAGTCCCACGGATGAATGGGAGGAGAGGAGGCGAGTGTGTTTGCAGTGACAGTTTGCAGGTAGCTGAGCAAAGACGTCGAAGATCCCCGCGCCAGCACAATGTTGCTGACAGTAGGTGATTATCCCGGGGCTTTTTTTTCCCCGAGACTCTGCCTCAGCACATGTGACGTGAAGGAATCACAGCAGAGACAAGCCTGGCAGTTAGGTGACAGACAGCAGGGCGTGAGCACTGTCTAAGGGTCTGAGAACGATGAGGATGTGACACACCAAAATAATGTCGCCGTTTTATTTTTCAGTTTTTATTTAGGTCATCTCTAATCTTTAGTTATATGTCTGCCATGTAAAAGCGGTTGATATTTTATATGTGCTCTGTTTTAGGTATTTAAATGGCGATAACTGCCGTGATAGAGATGAGCATTAACTGGTTGTTGTAGTTTTATATTTTCTAATTCGGTTTTACTTTTGATTTCATTTTGACTTTTTGCTTTAAATTCAGTTTAGTTTCAGTTATTTGGGGTTTTTATTTTTTTATTTTAAAATGCTTTTTGTTTGGTTTTTATTAGTTTCAGTGTTAAGTTTTAGTTATTTTTAATTATTATTGTATGACGTGCATATGTCAGAGGAAAGATTTAGGAAGATCAATACAGGTTTTACAATAAAAGCACAAAAACCAGGTTGCCCGGGTTTTGGTTTGTTTTACATCAGCCTTCGTGTGGAGTTTGTGTGTCCTCCCTATGCTTGCTGGGTTCTCTCCAGCTTCCTCTCACAGTCCAAAGGCATGCATGCTAGGTCACCTGGTGGTTCTAAATTGTCCATTTGTGTGAATGTGAATGGTTGTTTTAGCTCTGCTTTTGTGGAGCCCAACAATGACGCTGAATTGGATCGATGAATGGATTGCATTTCTAGATGAGGTAGCGTTTGTGCGTATTTTAGTTAGTCCCTATTTTATTTTTGCGATCAGACTTTTTTGGGGGCAAGAAAGACGCTGTTGTGGAAACATGTTGTGCATGTTTGTGTTTTTGAGCTCAAACTGTTCCCTCTGCTGCATCTCCTGGTTGTAGTTAAATGTCTTATAAAGCTGTTGCTTCTTGTAGTGAAAACGTATGGAGTCTGACTGCACAGTACTAACAGTAGCTTTACTGGGGACAAATGACAGTGATTGTGTTTTATAGTGTGTTTAATTAATTTAAGTACATTTTCGCTTTTAGCAACACTTGAAACAAATGATGCAAATTTTGGTGCCTTTATGTCGGTCACAATCGTTTCACTCAGTCTCGCTTTGAAACAACAAATCTCAACATCTAGCTTTTCGCAGTAAAGTATGTCAAATATTTGCTTGTTTGGTGAAGTTATCGTCGTGCATCATGCACCACTATAATAAGCCACTGCCCCAGTGGGAATCAGACATCTGTCCCTTTGTTGCTTATGACTTACTAAACAGCTAAAAGACTACAGTTTTACCAGATGGAGTCCGTAATGCCAGGAAACACAGTCGGTAGATTTGTTTGATCATCACAAATGGCTCCAAAATAAATTATGTAAGAGCTGAATATTCACATAATCTCTTCAGCTCAGCCTCCTCTCAGCACTACTCACGCATCATGTTTCCTTTTGTTCCAGCGCACTGTTTCCTCTATGTTTCAAGTGGAGAGACCGGTAGATAAAAAGATGTGTCTGGATTTTCCCATCACTCTCACGACTGTACATACATGCACACGCACCGTGCACGCTCACAGATTGTAGCCCCACTGCAGCACGTGTTGCCCATGACTCACGACACAGCCTTTTAAAGGGTTTAACACAAGGTAGGAGGGGATAAGCGGCCCCCCTGATGTTTAAGCTGCCTCTGCTTTGAAGCAGATGCGAGCCTGCGTGTTCATTCTCTCCCTCTTACCCCCGTCCTCCTTGCTCTTTTTGGCTTGCGCGTGTGTGTGTGTGTGTGTGTGTGTGTGTGTGTGTGTGTGTGTGTGTGTGTGTGTAATCGTGAGTTGGTGTGCTAAACCAAACTTCACGACTATTAATGTATCCTGATCATCCCAGTGAAATTGAAGCTGATGTGTTGCGAGGGAAACGGGGTAGGAATTAGCTCCCTCGATCCAACACTGGTTTCCTTTTACCATCTGAGGTATCCCGCCTTTTATCTTCATGCATTTTTAGCTCAATCCCAGCTCACAACAACTCGTGGTTGTGTAGATCAGTGCCTGCTGTTCTCTAAAATCCAAATACCGACGTTCATTTAATGCAAGTGATGATTCATTTCATACTTGTTGCAAAGCCCTGATACACATGAATTGAAACTCTTGCCGGAAAATGTTTGAAGTTAACTGAAGTTGATGATGCAGGAATTTCAATTCATCCCATTCAGTTTTCAGACAGGAATGATAACGCTGAAAGTGAATGTACTGCAAGCCAAAGTATCAGGGTTATCGCCATCTAACTCTCACATGCACAAGTCTCCTCTATGCTAAGTTTTAATGTGTTTGCTTTGCTTGTAGACCATTGTTCGAGGAAACCGGCCACCCAAAGATGCATCCATTAACGGCCTGCTGGAGGAGTTCGACAACATTTCGGTAACACGTTCCAACTCCCTGCGTAAAGAGAGCCCGCCAGGCCCCCATCAGGCTGGAGGCATCTCCAAACCCTCAGGCAGTGGCCATCTCACTGCTCCAGAGGAGAATGGATTCAACCACTACTACTCCCGCTACTCGTGTGACCTGGACACGTCCAGCAGGGACTTTTCTCTGGATCCCGGCAAGCCAAGCTTCTCCATAGATGGGGATTGGGCAGTTGGCAGGCACTATCGATTCACTAAGCAGAATGGCCACTCACACCCCATACGCAGCCCCTTTTACCCTGATGCCATGCCTCAGAAATCAGACTATGGCAAGCTTCCACCTGACTACCACACCTATCTGGAGAGCAAAGGGCGGTCGGCAGATGAGGTGGCCTCTACGGTGGGTAGCGGAGTAGGTTCCAGCGGCTACTACCGGGCATCAGTGGGGGGTTCATCCAGCCAGGATTACCGGGACACATCAGTTGGCACACCGTCTCGTGCATCACTACACAGCGAGCAGATTAACTACCCTGACAGTGAGTGGAGTTATGGCGGCATGAGGGACGAATATGAGAAGCGACCCAAGAGTTCCTACGTGACCCAGACCAGCCCCACGCCTGCCATCAGACAGCGATCTCGGTCAGGCTCTGGACTGCAGGAGCCAAATGTCCCCTATGCTGCCAGTGGGACTTTCAGGAGCCCGCCACAGGCCCACCCGTACAGCTCCTACACCTACCCACGCCTTTCGGAGAGTCTCGCCAACTCACAGACTTTAACCAAGGTAACTAAAGCAAAATGGAAAAACTGTGCATTCTAGTTACAACAGTGACACATTCTCGAATATCTGAGAAATTCATTTTGAGAGAATTTATTGCAAAAGCTATCAAATAACAATAGTTGTCCAAGGAGCATCTTTCAACACACTAAAGTCCGTACAAACGTATTAGAGAAAATTCTTGGTGACACACACTTTAACCTCCCAGTCACCTGCAATCCCTTTCACATTATTTTCTGCTTCACTGTTTCGAGTTTTCTCTCCTTGTCCATTAGTTTTCTTTTTCTGCTCTTCCTGCCAGAGAGATGGTTTCAGCTTTTAATCTACTCTTCCCTGAAGGAGGAAGGTGATGTCACATATTGAATTGCACCTCTAAAGGTGTCCACTGGCTCTACACACAATTCAATTAATGCTAAAACTGACCACTGACCAAAAAGCTCTGACTTACACAAAATAAAAGTGCAAAAAAAAAAAACAACTAGATTAAATCAGTCTATATTTATGTAATTGTTTTTAAATAAATTAATAAATAGAAGTGGTCTTGCTGTTCAGATTCATACAGAAGCTTTGCACAACACAAACTGCAATCGCTGCTAAATGTAGCATTTTAATGGAAAAGTAAAGTAAATATAAAAATATATTATGATTGCAATTATCAAAAGGATCAGAGAGTTACAAATGCAATTATGCTTGTTGGTCAAGACCAACTCAGTAGAAATTAAACATCTAATAACAAAGCTTTGGGGATTAGAAATGACTACTTCAGAGGGACAAGCTCAGGTTGAGCAGTTTGGAGACAAAGTTACATCAGCAAGGCTGAGATAGTTTGGACATGAGGAGAGGAGGGATAGTGGATATATTAGACTTTTCAGAAGGAAAAGAGGACAATCACAAAGAACAACCCACATGCTCAACTCTGCTGCTGAACCCACAAATGCATTTTCCTCACAAATGTGGCTCCATTTAAAGGTAAATAAACAGGCTTTTCAACAGTATAAGATTTATTGCCAAGAAACATTGTTACAACAAAGAAATAATCAATCAAACACTAATTTACTTACTTTTTGTGCAAAGTTTAGATGAGATTTGACGTTAAGGATGCCCATAAACATCATACAGTATGTTTGCAGTTTTTTGTTACATGGAAATATTTTTTATATGACTGTATTACAGATTCTAACTGAAAACCTCTCACAAATTAAACAAACAAAGGGAGATTTTTGTATACTAATAAGTCACGTATGTAAATACATTAAATTTAAAGGAACCAATGCGATTGTTTGTAAAATCCCCCAGCAGTGTCACTCAGTAGATTGTATATTGTGTTTGGGAACAGCTGCACTGTAAGTATGCCAGCTCTTGTGCAGCCTGTGTCGCGCTCCAGTGGAGCAGTGGGAGAGACACCCAAGAGATTCCTCTGCACAGAAACTCCACTGACAAGAACAAACGAACCGTCCACGCATTAGTGGCTGTGTAATGTAACCATATGTTTTCAGTTACTCGTTGTTCTTTTACACCAGAATTCTGAGTGCAAAGAACTGCATGTGCTGCAGTGGAAGATAATAGATCAGGAATTATAGCAGAGGGCAAAAGGTGGGGTCAGACTTTTCACACAACACCTTTTACATCATTCTTCAAAAGCTCTCCGAGCGTCATTAAACCCACGAGTACCGCTATCACAGTTCTGCACCATGCCTCCCTTCACACACAGCGAGCCGAGAGGGAAACCAGGTTTGCTGATGTAGATCCCAGGGTGCCTTGATGAAAAACCATTTAACCTGCGTGTCTCGGTAAATAGCCACTCGAAGAAAAAGCAGGCACGGAGAATGCAAGAGCAGCAGGAAGGCGAAGCAGGAGAAGGTCATTTTTCTTTCATGTTGTTTGTTTCATATTTTTGCCGCTGTCTGAGTTGTCACGCTTAAAGAGGCGCGTTTGCTTTTCTAAAAAATGTTGACAAAAAAAGTAGAAGTAAAGAGTCGAAACCCAATTTAGCCAAATTATATATGAAAGAGTATGTTTGATCATTTACAAATGTACTCTTTCATATCTCAAAGGCGCGACTATAATTGGACATGTGATGGTGTTTTTAATATTTGTTGTTTGATTTTCGCAGCGGTGGTTTAAAAAAAAGACAACAACAAAACGAGGAGTCATCTGGCAGCTGAAGAATCACTATTCTTCTTGGCTCGCGGACCTTGGAACAAACCCACCTCCCTCTCTCTTTGCTCACTCTCTGCCTTTTCTCCTCTTTTCCTCATTCAGCCCACTCACACCGCTGAAGTAAATCCTTCTTTTTCCCTGCCGTTGTTGGAAGACGGTGGGGATGTAATAGTAGACAGCACAGAAACTTGGCCACACACAACGACGCAAACGCACACACACATACTCACACTTCCTTTCTCTCTGCCGCCATCTCTCTCTCTCTCTCTCTCCCTCACTGTTTTGTGGCGAGTGTGAGCTCAGTGCCGCAGCTCTCTGTGACAAATTGATGTTGCGGCACTTTCCCTTTCTGCAGCCTTAGCATAAAACTGGCCGAACGATGTTCCACCGCGGAATTCAATTTCACAGTTGAGTTAGGTTGTTGATTACCCTGCCAAACTCAGATTAATGCGCGTTTAACCAACATGGATCAGGAGACCCCTGGCTGACAGCCAGCCAGCGCTTGCCGGCCAACGATAGAGGGGTACGAGACGGGGGCCTCCCAGCAGCCCCACCCCCCCACCCCCGCACCTGCCTCAGAGTGATTGATTAAAAGAGTTCACACCATGTAATTATACACCATCCCAACACATCAGGGCTCCTCCTCCTGCCCTATCTGTGCTTGTGCGTTTCAGTGCGTGCATGTGTGTGTCTCTTTGTGAAAGAAGGAGAAATAGCGATTAGGCGCACAGAGAGTAACAAATAAAAGACAGGAGGAAAGAGAGTTTTATTTATTATAGTCGGAGTCTCTTGAGGGGAAAAAATCAGGCTGGCTGGAAATCATTTCAGAGAGGTGTGGCAAAGGTGATTTAGTTTAGTCTCTGAAGGGTGAAAGCAGGTTCATCTTCTAAGTTAATTTTTGTTTTTTCTTTGGTGTTATCCACTTTGGATCACTCTGGATAGTGTTGGTGTTTGCTGTAGCACTTCCATCCCTCTTCTAGTGTTAATGTGACAGGCTTATTCCACTTAGATATGCCATTGACAGCTGTACAGTATCAGCCTGTCTCTACTTACTTCCTATTGTTAATGACCTGTTGCCAGTTATCCTTAGAATGACAAGATCCACATCTCATTAATGACATAGTACGAGGATGAAGCTATTAGCTTATGAAACCACTCCAACTGTGTGTATTTGTGGCCAGTTGTGAGTCATGTAATGAAAGCTGAGTCAGGTAAGCACTACTGCATTCTCACTAATGTGGACACTGCAATAGTACTTTGAAAGACAATCTTAAGGAAGAGCCGTGTCCCAGATCTGAGTCCACTGCAGGGTCTTGGTTGATGAATGGAGTAGCTGTGAATCATTTTAGAGGGGGGTGGGGTGGTAAGGATAAGGTATGGTCCCTGTCCTGTGCACTAAAATGTTCTCCGTTAGGTCTGTCCAAGAGTAATGTACCTGCAGGTGTAGTGTATAACCGTGGATGTACAGGCTGACGTTTAACAGTAAAATTCTTCAGTGTTCACTGCAGTAAAATGCAGTGACACCAGACTCATGTGAGTGAATCTGTTACCTCGTTTCTCAGAGGGCTCGCAACACAACTTGGTCAAATCAGATGGTTATGTCAAAGAATGCTGTTTCTTTATTTACTCTACACATTTTACTTGAAGTACAAGATAACAACAGAATAGTATTATTTAGGCTAGCATCCTGCATTAATAGTGCAGAAAATCTATGCGTGTATATTATGGCTGACGGTGTTTTCCTAAGTCGAAATAACTGTAATTTTCCTCACTCTTCCAGGGCGACTACGAGCGTCCATCACGCGATGACAGTCCCCAGGTTGCAGGTGGTGACACGTACCCCCGAGGGCCTCTTAAGCTACCTCAGAGCCACACGAAGCCGCCTGGCTACCCCTCGGTGCACCTGCCGTACCCCCCGATCTTTCACCATTACAAACCCTCGCCTTACCATCATCCTCCCTCCCAGCCCAGTCCACCATATACCCCGCAGGTACAGTATGTTCGCTAACTTCACATATAAAAACTGGATCATAGAGATGATTCAGCTTGAATCATGATTTAAAAGGGATTCTTCTATCAGCTGTTTGTGAATATTTGATCAGATAATAATGAGATTTGTCTGAGATTATTATTAAAAGTATTCTTTTTGTCCTGTGACAAACAGGACAGAGAGTCAGCAGACAATAAAACATGTTTCTCTATAGAGTTTTATAGATACATGTATGTGGTTTTTACAGAACGTTAATGGTTGTGCTACATATCGCAGATTATACTCTGTGACTTTGGCAAGCTAGCTAAGATCAAGACTTCGTGCAGGTTTTCAAACATAACCATCTTAAAACTCCAACTGAAGAAAAAGAGCTCTTTTCCAAATTGATTATTTAGAAAATAAAGTCATTAAGTATAGAAGATATGTTATTTCTCTCTTTTTTTATCACTTTTTTATCCAGGGGGCCTACTCACAGCCTTCGTCACCTTACGTCCCCCCAGGGGCTTATCCGCCTCCATCCTGGGGGTCGAGCTCTGACACGCAGCCCTCCAGAGTTTCTCATGAGCAGTTCAGAGCAGCACTTCAGCTGGTGGTCAACCCAGGTAACGCTCACTTGAAATTAAAGGAACATTGAAACGATAGCAAGCATGTGACAACTTTGTTTCACGAAAATGTGCATATGATAAATGGACGGATTCTTATCTAGCGTATTTCTGCTCCAGGCAGAGCATTTTACCCAAATACGCATACATTAATGCAAGCACTGTTTGTTTTTCTACATCCAAGTGTTTTCTGTCTAAAATTCAAACAGAGTTTCATGTAGCGGTATTTAGAGTCTGTAAGTTGCCTGCTGTTGCATCAAAATGAGGTACAATGTTTGCGTTTTCCTCCAGGCGACCCTCGGGAATACCTGGACAGCTTTATTAAGATCGGCGAGGGATCCACAGGTATTGTTTGCATCGCCACCGAGAAGCACAGCGGCAAGCAGGTGGCAGTGAAGAAGATGGACCTCAGAAAACAGCAGAGAAGAGAGCTGCTTTTTAACGAGGTATCAAAGAACGGGCTCAACGATTACCTGAGGAACTGTCTTTAGCTCATGCTATAATCGAAGTACTTCTGATGTCGTATGTTTGAGTGAATTAATCAGGTGGATTTAGCTTGGGACCATAATGACCGCAGAACTAACATTTGTCACAGATTGTTGATAGCCTAAGCAAGCGGCAGTCGGGAAACCGTTTTAATTAGCATAATAAAAATGCCACTTTATGCTAATTAATGAAACAAACAGCAAGAGTTCAGTTCGCCCATATTTCCTTAACATCCATCCACCGCAATTAAACCACTAACACGTTTTTTTGTTTTTTGCATGTGTAATTACATTTATTGACTAAATTGAAGACATGTTTATGCCGAAAACCTTAAGCAAGAAATGTATTCATGGGCTGCTCGCATTCATGATGTCCTGACAAGTAAAAGACACGAGCCGCATTTCATTTGCCCGGGAAAAAAGAAAAACGCATTTAAATGTGAACTGAGCGACGCTCGGATTGCATTTCTGCCCTGATTCTTTTGTATTTTGGTCGCTCTGCGTATATGTTTAGTGTGCACGAGTGGGAGAGAGAATGCATGTATGTAAGCACGAGTGCGAGGTGTGGAGCAGCGGGCGTTCAGCGCGAAAGTAATTTGTTTCGTGTAATCCTATTAATTTGAATGTAATCCTTTTTCGGTTAAGCCTCCAGAACATGTTCACATTAGACAAAGGGGAAGTTGAATTAATACAAAAAAATTAAATTACATGAATAGATTCAATAAAGCGCTGAAATTGTTGATAATTTTGTCGCATATTTTAGCATACATTCTTAAATATGGTATTGAATTGAGGAATTTCAGAGAGAGAGATATTTTGATTTCATATTAACAGTGTAGTAATAGTAACAGTGTACTACAGTGTCATTAGTAACAATATACATTTATGATATTGCCATCTCGCTCTCTTGGCTGTGTTTTAGGTGGTGATCATGAGGGACTACCATCATGAAAATGTTGTGGACATGTACAACAGTTACCTGGTGGGAGACGAGCTTTGGGTCGTCATGGAGTTCCTGGAGGGAGGGGCGCTCACTGACATTGTGACTCACACCAGGTGAGTGACACACTCACAAATGCTGAGATAAACCATGAAACTGTGACGCGGAGCTTGGAGGATGTAGGCTGTTGTCAAACTCTGAGAAAATTACACAAGGACACTTTGAAAAGCAGGATAATTATTTTGTTCAAGCAGTTGAAAGATGTCAAACTCAACAATCTGGTGAGCGGCACCTAAAGGTTCTGAGGCACGTTTTAACTTTTAAGTGATTAGTAAGATATTTCCTAAAAATGAATCAGTGATTCAGCATTGCCAGGTAAATATTAATAAGCTACATCTCGTTATGTCCAGTCAAGCACAGGCTTTTTAAAGCTTTATTTTTCCATGAAGGCTCACTGGGACCATACTCTACTTTGGAAGAGAGAACTTGGCATTGAAGCAGGAATACAAGCTCCTAATTCAGAGTCTATCAAAAGGAATCATCTGATTTCACAGTGTCGTTCATTCACTGGTAAAGATCAGAACACGTACTATAGGAAAAAGCGGATTTGTGAGTTTCACATGGTTGCTGGCGGCTGCAGTGACTCCAGACCTGTTCACAAAAGTGTGTGATGAGTTTGACTATGATATTGACATGTGACCATTGAACTTTTGGACACTGTAAGTTGTGTATGTCCAGCGCCCCCTGCGACCCTGAAAAGGATAAGCGGAAGCGAATGGATGGATGGAAGTTGTGTATGTAAAAGTTTGTCTTCAGCCATGTATTTTAAAATGTACCGCAAGCTTCTACATTCATTACTGAAAAAAATCTAGCCCTTTGAAATTGGATGATTTGTTTTGATACACGCTGCATATTAAAATGTAACATAAGTGCAGCATATTTGGCCACTTTGTGAGTTGCACACTGTTCAGCTGGTCATTAATGCAAATATCTAATTAGCAACTCAATGCATTTCACACATGTACACATGGTTTCGCATGGTTGTCGTCAGATGGGCTGACAACAACAACCAGAGACTTCTGATGTACTGGTTTAAACACAGCCATCTCTTGATTTTACAGAGAACATGACAATGAGTTCACAGTACTCAAATGGCCTCCACAGTCATCGAATCTGAATCCAACAGAGCACCTCTGTGGAACCATATAATTCATAGTAAGAAAATGTATGTTCTGCAGATGTGTAAAATAAATAAAAGCACTGCAGTGACAATCAGCTTCTATTCTCTATTACTACCTAAGTTTCAAAGGAGCTTATAGACAGACTTTGCTTCCTTCTAACAGAGTCTGTTTTTCTCAGCATTAATCGTGTATTTACAAAACAGACAAGACACCGATGTCCATCCTCTCATCCCAGATAACTATGTCATTCCAAAAATGTGAAATCAGCCTTTATTTTAAATTTATTTTATTTTTCAGTTCAATGGCTGTTTTCAGACTAACTGAAAGGGTTTAAAAATATCAAATTTTGAAGCTTTATATAATACTTTTATATAAAAGTCCCAGAAATCAGGCAACCGCTTTGTGTGTGTCATTTGTGTTAGTTTTGACTGCTGAGGCAGACGGACAGGGAAGCCACACAGGGGGGAAAAGGTTTACCTTTTAAAGGAATGATGTTCAGATGATGTTGCTGACATCATTTTAATAGAACATAGCAAGCAGTGGTGAGCAGTCGAAATTCAAATTTAAAAAAAAAATTGTTTGCTGCATCAGACACACAAACAGGTGAACAATTTTGCGAGGCGAAGAGGAAGGACTGGCTGAAATGATATGACGCTCCGATAGTTTCAGGATTGTCGTTCTTCAACTTTTCCTAATTGTTTCTGTGTTACTGAGTTGCGTTTCTAAGCTGGTGCCTCATTGTTTTAAGCTTACTTTGTGCTTGGTGTTTAATTACAGTCATTTGCGTGGAGTGTCAGCATTAGCGCTGCGCGGTGTCGGATGCTAATAACACGCTTTGGCGAGGCTGAGCACCGCTGCTGCTGTGAAGTATTTTGAACGGTCTCCCACACAGATGTTTGCCCGTTTGTGTGCTCGGTGTATGTATGAGAGAAAGTTTTACCATGAGTGCTTTTAAAAGTACTCATGGAAAGCTCATAAAACTGGATTTTAAACAGAAAGACTCACATACAGTCACCTCGTAGTGTCAGCCACTCTTTTTTTCTCCTTATATTAATATTATAAGAAAAAGTTTGCAATAAAACTTAATAGATGTCCTTATAAAATGTCGTTTTATTAGTATGCAGACATAAAATAAAATCAGCGAGAAAATACCGCAGAAGGTCTTGAGCGGTGTATTTTCTTCATCAGTAATTTCTGCCATATTTGTCCAGGTGAAAGCCTGCTGCTATTTCTGTTAAGCTTTTTGTTGTGGAAATAACTGCTGCCTGCCTCGCGTTGTGCAAGCCTCATCAGCTTGCTGGCAGCAAACACACAAACGCACACACACTGTGAGATTTATGGACACACACGCGCTCAATTCTAACTCACACAGGCAAGTCAGCAGCGGGAGGAGAATGGGGGGTCTGCAGAACTATTTCAGTCACATTCAGATTTCAATTATACTTTTAAAGTTGGGTAATGAGCTGCACTTGGAGGGGATTTTTATCCAGTGTAAATGCAAACGCATATGGGTTTGTGTATGCAGCTGAGTGTGCCTGTGTGTGTGTGTGTGTGTGTGTGTGAGTATGAATGCCTCAGTGTTTGTGTGTGCACCTTTTGTTTGTGTGTAGGTGCATGTGTAATTCTCCTCCCTTTGACAACCTTTACAGGCTCATTAAAGTTGTTTTTCACTTTGTGAAACAATTTTCTATTTCACTGATCCTGCCTCCATGAGTGTGTGTGTGTTAGCTCATTTGTTTGTGTGTGTATGAGAGCGTGGGATTTTTTTTTTTTTGGGGAGGGGGGGGGGTTGTGGTGTAAGTGGAGAGGCAGTAAGAGGTGATTTGTTTTCACGCACGCATCTCCATCCCATTCACTCTGAGTTAGCTGGTTGTTTTTCCATTAGAAGAAAGCTCATTTATCTCTTGTGATTGTAAAAGCATACATGTGTGACAATAAAATCTGCTGCAATCTGCATAGTGTGATTGTATATGTTTAGTAGTATGAGCGTATGTGTAGCCCAAAGGGTTGTTTCTCATAATGCAAGTTTGCAAGTTAAGCGACCCAACAGCGGGTAAGTTACACTGTATGATAAAGAGAAGTGTGCAGAAGGGTCACAAGTATGTAACATCATACTGCAGTGCATATACAGTGCATATGCATGAATATGTGTGCCTGCATCCATCTGTATGCTTAGTCTGGGGTTTAAAGTGAGCGCGCCTCTTTGTGCACATGTACTGTAGGATTGCAGATTAGAGCGCACACACATAAGCACACAACGCAGCCTGGCCAGCTGGGTCTAGAGACGTTAATGTTCAGTGGAGCTGTGAGTTTCTACATGAGCTCAGTGAGACGCACAGCATCGCCCCCTCTCTCCATATGGGACCCTCCTGCCTGCTCGTAGCTGGAAACGCTGCAGGCCACAGTCGGGCATTTTCAAACTGGATTTCTACTTCATATCCTCCATAGGATGAATCCCAAGTCTTAAAGCCGGTCAGTTCTGTAGCTCAAAGAGCAAAAGTCAGTTTTATTTATGAATTAATGTTTTCTCGCATGAGAAAACAGAGGCGATAAAAATGAGTTTACCGGATAAAAGAACCTAAAAGATAAACTCCAAATTGTGGAAATAAACAGTTAGCTATGAAAGTAAATCTAATTTGATAACATTAGTTCACAGTGATTAAATTGCAATATTTTTGACAGATTGTGTATGTATGTGTGTGTGTCTTCTTACAGGATGAACGAGGAGCAGATTGCTACAGTGTGTCTGTCGGTGTTGAAGGCTCTGTCCTACCTGCACACACAGGGCGTCATCCACCGCGACATTAAGAGTGACTCCATTCTCCTGACCAGCGATGGCAGAGTAAGTGCATGTGCATATTTCTATTCATCCATGCTCCTCTTGGGATCAAATTAGTCACTGCTTAAACAGTAATCCACTAAACCCCAGGTAAAAATAACCTAAGCT
>VURO01018793.1:0-33130 GCA_015108175.1 Pelvicachromis taeniatus | reverse complement strand
CGGGCAGAGGAAGTACGGAGGTCCACCGCCAGGTATGTCAACCTGGGACACAGGTAAAAAAAAAAAAACAACTAAACCCACGGTACCTATGGAGGCCCATTTGCGCCAAACAGATGATATGTGGTAGCCACGCCCTGTGGACTGTGGCAGAATGTCAGGTGTGAAGGAGAGCTCGGAGTGGAATTATTATAATTATTATAATAATTATTATTATATTAAATAATTGTTTTATTTTGTTTGTTTTTATTTAGACTATTTCATGTTTTATTAATGCATACATTTAATTTTATTCAGTTTTCTTTTTTTTTTTTACATTTCACTTGATTGAATTCATTTAAAACTGAAATATTTTGCGTCCATTTCTTTTGATCTGGTGATAGTTTATCAGATTTGCTGTAATCTGTGCAGCTGTCCTCTCTACATGATAAATACCTGCAGCAGCATCCGCTCCACTCCACTTATTTTAGTAATAATTATTTATTTGACTTAAGCTCTTAATTTAAGATTTAATTTAAGCTCTTAATTAAAATCTAATCGTTCAGTAAAAATGAAGAATGTGTCAGTAGAAATCCCCAAAATGCCTTCTAATCTGATCAAATAAGTGACAGAAATATTTATGGATATGAAGGCTTTGATCAGCTGACTCTCTGTCTGTGGCGCAGGCTGGGATGGCCCCGCCCCCCCGCGGGGTTGCGAGGTGTTCGTGGGGAAGATTCCCAGAGACATGTACGAGGACACCCTGGTGCCGCTGTTCGAGAAGGCCGGGAGGATCTACGAGTTCAGACTGATGATGGAGTTCAGCGGGGAGAACCGCGGCTACGCCTTCGTCATGTACACCGACAGGTCGCTCGTCTTTCCCAGTTTTTCTTTTTCTTTTTGTTTTGTTTTTTTAACTCTTAACGTTTGTTTTTCAGATGGACGCAGATAACTCTACTATATGAGTCCCAATCATGCTCACATGTGTAGTAAACAGGCACTTTGAGTCACGTCACACTGAGTTTATTGGTAAAAGCAGTTACGCGGTTCAGTGAAGTGAAATCTGTGCAGGGAGCTTAAAAACGAGTGTTTTTCTGTGCTCCAGAGAAGCCGCTCAGAGAGCCATCCAGATGCTGGACAACTACGAGGTGCGCCCGGGGAAGTTCATCGGCGTGTGCATGAGTCTGAACAACTGCCGCCTCTTCATCGGCTCCATCCCCAAAGACAAGAAGAAGGAAGAGATCGTGGAGGAGATGAAGAAGGTAAAACAGACTCCCTCACTGACCCACAGTGCCTCCAGATGTGAGACCAGCATCTTTTAGCTGTTTGGGTCCAAACGTTTTCCTCATCGCTGCTAACTGAAATGGAGGAGAAGCAACAGGATCAGACGGCTATAAGAGGAAGAAGACTGTCTAAGTTAAAATCATTTCAGATTCAGTCCGGCCTGCTCTGCAGCTTTAGTGCTTCCTCACTGTGGAGGCTTCGCTTCTCCGCACAGTTTTGCTTTCACGCCTCAGTTTGAGCCTCAGCTGTCCGCTCCCTGCACAGCTGCTGTTTAATTCAGTAATGATTGATCTGCAGCGCTGCAGCTTCCTCCTCCTCTCTGTCTGTGATGAAAAACCTGAAAAAATAGCTTAAAAAAGTCAGTAAAGAGGCTTTTATAGATGTTTGTTTGTAAATCTCATGGTAAAAATGGCCTCAGCGGGAAAGAGAACAGAGCAGCCCGCTGGCCGCCTTCAAGTTTGACACTGTGGGTGTTTGATGGGAGTCGTGTCTGTGCAGGACGCCTCCTGTTCTACTTTTATGGAGCTGGTTTGTGAATTTTATGATTATGAAGCATAATATATATTATTATTATTTTAAAAGGCTTTCTAACAGGACGAGTTAAGGCACTTTGATTCTTTTTCACTCTTATGTTCCTCCCCCTCTGCGCCTGTGTGTCCAGGTGACGGAGGGCGTGGTGGACGCGATCGTGTACCCGAGGTCCACAGACAAGAACAGAAATCGAGGCTTCGCCTTTGTTGAGTACGAGTCCCACAAAGCTGCAGCGATGGCCCGGAGGAAGCTCATTCCAGGTAACCTTCCTCCTCCTCCTCCTCGTGTTACCTTCCTAACCTGTGGACACATCTGTGTGTCTTCTGTTTGTTTTCACTGTGCTGAGTTTAAGGTGAGTCAGTTCCTCTGAGCGTCCAGCAGAGGGCAGCACAGACTGACTCCAGAGTCTGAGGGTTTACAGAGCAAAGACAGCAGCTTCTGAGGCTCTGATCGTTTAACCAGCAGACGATGATTTCACTCATGTACAATCCACAGGAGTGCTCGAGTCCTTTAAGCACCAAAATGACAAAAACAGCGAGACGACGGAAACGCAATGAGTGATTTGATGATGTAAGAGAGAAAACAACACAAACCCGCCATGTTTGCTTTTTGTAACAGTAGAAGAAACATTCACAACCCCACATGGGTTTGAACCCACGACCTTTTTGCTGTGATACAAGAGTACTGCACAAACAAACTGCTGTTATGAATCTGAAGCAGGTCAGACTGTGTGTCTTGTATCGTCTTGTAAGACACGGGGAGTCACTGGTAATAGCACGAGCGCAGGTTCTGCATCCCACTGACCATTAAACCAAACAGCGTAGGTGCACAGATGTGTAACCCAGCTGTGTGCAGAGGGGATGAGGCGTTATTGAAGGCACCGTGTTCACCTCCAACTCTGTTTTTTTTTTAGTCTTTATTTTTCAGTTTTACTCATTTAAAGCTGAAATGCTGGAAAAAAATCACATTGAGTGTCTCTTACAATGCTAATCATGTTAGATAACTGAGTCGTGATTATGAGGAGGCCCCTGCAGAGCCCCCCCCCCCCGCCTCCTTTGCCCCTCCTGATGAGTTTGCACTGCTGTCCGGAGGTTCAGCTAACTGTTTCCATTAAGCTATCGGTTCCTTTCTTGTCTCAGTCCGCTGAGGGCTCTGCTGCGAGTCGATGAGCAGGGCGGCCACAGGGCTGCATCGGACATTGATCCTTCAGTCGATCGATTCACTGGATTAACCGCAAACATGTTCCCAGCTGCTTATTTTATCTTCAAACCGCTGCTCCTGCAGATTTCCTGCATGGTGGAGCCAGACACCTGCGAAGCAGGGGTTATTACTGTAACCGCCAGCAGCAACTTTAGAGGGGAAACAAAAATGAAAAGTTTTTCTTTATTTTTAATGAAAGTGAGATTTTACATTAGAATCATGATGGTGTGAAATTGGAGGTTTAATCAGGAGGAAGAGGAGCTTCACCCGCTGGAAGCTGCTGAGGACGACGTGAACAGTTTCTATTTTTAACAGCCACCTTTATTATGTGTGTGTCCTGCAGAGAGCCAGCTGTGTGCGTGTTGTTAACTCATTGACGTGTTTAAACCCTCGGGTTACAGTCACGTGATGCTGCTGTGTCCCGCAGGAACCTTCCAGCTGTGGGGTCACCCCATCCAGGTGGACTGGGCGGAGCCTGAGAAAGATGTGGATGAGGAGGTCATGCAGCGTGTTAGGGTCCTTTATGTACGTACACACATACTTGTATATATTTATAACTGTTTAGTTTAGTTTGTCTGTCCACAGTTTTCACAGTAAAAAAACTAATTCATAACAATAAACTAATCCTCGACGGACACGAGTACCTAAGTCGGTGTAGTGAGTCCTCGGTGCAGTGAGTCCTCGGTGTAGTGAGTCCTCGGTGTAGTGAGTCCTCGGTGTAGTGAGTCCTCGGTGTAGTGAGTCCTCGGTGTAGTGAGTCCTCGGTGTAGTGAGTCGGGCGTCAGCGGGCGTAACGAAAGCTTCGCTGTGCAGCAGAGGTCGGCGTGTGTTCAGGCAGAAACCCGTGAAACACTCAGCTGCCTCGCTCAGACCAAAGGTGAGCAGCAACAGGAGCTGTTCACCCTCCAGGGGATCAATTACTGAGGAGGCTGAAACGCTGAGGTGTGATCCGAGGCCAGCACGTACAGTGCGAGGGGTATTTTTAGCCAAACAAGTCCTCGAGTCAGCACAGAAAACCTGCTCGCGGCTGCTCCATCAAGTCGGGCTCTCATCAGACACAGCAACGAAGTTTAGGGAGAAGAAGTCGAGCCTCTCTGAAGACGAACAGATCTGCTCGCGCAAAATGTGACCGCTTGAGTTCATTAAGACTTTCTGACCAACACCAGTGCTAGATGGAGTTTTAAAGAGACTAATCAGAAGTTTTTCTATCTTCAGTCACCAGCTCCACGTCTTCTGCTTTGTGTCGGCTGGAACAAAGAGAGTAAATCTTTAAAACCTTAAAGGTGTTTGTGACGAGTTTGATGAAGCTCACCTTTCCCAAACAGAAAGCTTGTTCCTGGATAAATGTGCAGCTCTACAGTAGTCGAAGCTTATCCTGCTGGTTTGCTGCACGCATCGCCTACGAGCTGGTTTTCAGTTCAGGGCTTCCATCTGGAAAATCCCGACCAAACAGGCACGAATATATATATATATATATATATATATATATATATATAAAACAATATCTATCTATATAATATAACAAATTGTATATTTTGGGTGCGTTCGAATCAGTACCTCATGTCAAAGTCTCAGCTTTGTTTATGTTCAGAAGTTGTTTTTGGTCTGAACAGGCAGCGTTTGTGTGCCTGTTTCATGCCTGTTCAGTCGCCTGACAACAAAAACAGGAAACGGCTTTATTCTGAATTCGGCTGCTCTAAAATACCATCGAGCTGAGCGTCAAAAGAAGCGAAGCCACAAAAGCTGCTGACACGAAACATTCACGAGCCTTTCCCTGTAATATTGTGGAGGTCTCTACCTTACAAAACAAGGCACCGTGAGGTGACTGTTGTTGTGATTCGTTTGAATTGAATAGAAAAACATTTGACTTCATCTGTAGTCAGCACATGAGAGCTAAAGGAAGCAAACAGAAGCAACGCGGCGACCAGAGACGATGGGAAATCAATTAAATGATTTCTCAACTTCGAGGCAAACAATTGGGTACCGCTGATTGGCAGGGCAATAAATACATCAGACGGTTACCTAGGCAACCTACTCTATTGATAAACTGTTAGCGACAGAGCAAATCAACTTCTTGTCTTGCCCTTTAATAAAACTCCCAGCCCATAATCGCTTTCTGCCCGTTATGGATTTATTTTTGCTATCCTGGTGATTTCATTTACACAGTTTCCCACCTGAGTTGGGCTTTAATGGCCTTCTAAGTTCTTCGTGGGAGTTTCCGAAGAATTCCCAGACCAGCCGAGAGAGATGATCTATCCAGCCAGTTCTGGGTCTAAACCCGGGGTCTGGTTATCTATCAGTTAGGGTTGCCTGAAAAACCTGAAAAAGGAGGTGCACATGTCAGCCAGCTGCTGCTAACGCTGCTCCACACTGGCTCCTTAAGAGCTTGTAAAAATAAAAGAAGGCAGCTGGACTTAAGTTTGTGAAGCTGTTTCAGCTCCCATCCAAGAGGCGCTTTTAGCTCTGAAACCAAAACATGGAGAGACCCAGGGGTTTAAACCGTAGTTGGGTTTCTCCCCCTTGGAGGTGGCTGTTAACCCTCTATTGGTCACATGACCCACAATGTGTGAAAAAAGGCATGAGTCATTATCATCACCGGGGGTTGAGAACACTTGTCATGTGACTTATTGAGGTCGCCTGAGGTAAGCTGTGAGTGAAATCACGACAAATAAAATGCTTGTGGATCAAAAACTGGTGAGAACAACGAGGACATTGAACGCCACACGCCTTTTGTTTCATCATTTTTGAAAAGCATGACTAAAAATGTGAAATCACAACATTTTGGTGCTGCCATAATCAACCTTTGGGACAGAGTGATGCTCCTGCTGCTGTTGGCACGTGATTAGCTGAAATAAAATTGATCTGTATCAGCTGAAATGTGGATTTTAATACGGAACAATAATAAACTATTTAAATAAGTAGTAAACCAGCAGGAGGCTCAGTCAGAGCGGCCACATAAACTCTGGTTTGTACTTCAGGTGCGAAACCTGATGCCGGAGACGTCGGAGGAAACTCTTCGTCAGGAGTTCTCCCGCTTCAAGCCGGGCTGCGTGGAGAGAGTCAAGAAGCTCTCCGACTACGCCTTCGTCCACTTCCGCTCTCGCAGCGACGCCCTCACCGCGCTCAGCCTCATGAACGGAGCCCATGTCGACGGAGCCATCGTGGAGGTGACGCTGGCCAAACCAGTGGGCGTCAAAGACGGAGGTGCAGCTGGCCGGAGGTACGGCAGCAGAGGCGGTCAGGGAGGAGCAGGAGGGAGCGAAAGAAACGGGTCATTTGGGCTGCACAGGAATGGTGGAGGAATGATGGGAGGAGAAGCAGTGAGACCGGTGTCCCTGCCACTGACAAACCCCTTCTTCACAAGGAGTAGAGGTGAGTAGAGCACAAATAGAAATCTGTTATTTGTCTTTTTGCCTCTGATGGAGACGTGAAAGAAAATACTATTTATTCGATAGGCTGCAGGCTACCTTTTCTTTCATTTTCCAGCCTTTTTAATGAAGTGATATTTGAGTGAGTGCTGATTTATTTACTTTTCCACCAGTGAGTGATAGTTTTGAACTTTTTCAGGTTTTTAAGTCTCATTTCTGCACACAAATCAGTCCCAAATTAACACAGTGAGAACTTTACTGCAAGCTCTGCTTTAAAAAAAAAAATCAGATATAAACTTTGGTTTTTATAGAGCACTTTTCTACTCTATGCAACATGCCTCATCCACACCAGTTTTCTATCTAACACTGTGAAATGACTGGACTCAGTGCACAGCTGTCATAGTTTCAGCTTTATTTCTAACCACACGCACGTTTATGTTCGGCACTGTCTTGTAGCCTGGAGCCAGCGCTCTCTGTGGCTTCCTCCGCTACACACAGCCAGTCTCCTCCGTCACTATAAAAGGGCAGAGAGTCATCAGTCCCATCATAATCACCTGTCCCCTCTGACATCCCGGCACCACCCCTCCACTGCAGCAGGCCAGAGACCAAACGCCTGCCACACACTCACATTCTGATAAATGCACCAGAGAGCAACTCCAGGTTCAGTTACTTTAGCATGCAGGCTGTATTAATCTGTGACCTGCTGCACCTCTACAGCCACTTTACCTCAAAAGTCTAACATTATGCAGAAAGTAGCAGATTTCACTGACAGAAATATGAAGTAATGGAAGGGAGAAGATTCAGGCGGCACATCTAAAATTGAACTTTGGATCTATATAAAAATGACAGCTTTTCATTCAGATCACAGTCCGCTGCCTTCAGTGGTCACAACAGTGGATCGTCTACCTCCGTCTCACCCTGTCTCTGCGGTCTTCCTCTTTTCCTCCTGCCTGGCAGCTCCCATACTCAACATCCATCATCCAATATCTCCACTATCTGTCCTCTTCATGTGTCCAAACCACCTCAGCCTTGCCTTTTTGAACTTTGTCTTCAAACTGCTGCCCAGTCCCTCTGATGTACTCGTTTATGATCTTGTCCATGTTGGACACTCCCTATGACACTCCACTGTCTTTTTGTCAGTGCTACCTTCTCCAAACCTACGTCACAGCAGCTCTCTCTACCAACTTGTAAGCCGTCCCTGACTGCAGTTTCTTCTTCACCGCTCCTTCTTTGGATGCTTGTCCACCTTCACTTTCTCTGCTCGGAGAGACGCGTCACGTTCACAAACACATAATGTTTTCTGACTTTGTTACACGGGAATATTTTAAATTCACTGGAAAACCAGTAAGGTGTCTCTGAAGTCAAAATAACAGTGACCTAAAAATATGTTCTATATTTTTTAGTTTGTTTTAGTTTAAGAGTACATAATGTTTTTTTTCCTAAAGTCTAGTTTACTGTTCAGCGAATTAAAATGATTTATCACAACCAGTTTAAATTGTTAGTTTAGTTTTACTTGTTATGGTGTCAACTGATGATGATAAACCTGGGCCAGACTTTGTGACAGGAGCAGCAGACTGGAGAAAGAAAGTTAAAGATTAATTGAAAGCAGTCATTAGCTGCAGTAGTTGTAGAAAAAAAATCAAAATATTTGTTAAAACTTGATGTATTAATATATTTTGCTCATTACAAAGTCGTCAGTTTAATGCATAATGGATTTATTTTCCTCTGTGAGGAGTCAAATCAATTCCCCCTTTTCGAAGTTTAACTGGCTGCGTGAAACTTTGATTCATAAACATAAAGACATAAAAACTTTTGACACAAAAAAAAAGACACAAAAAATGTTATAAAAACATAAAGTGAAGATGGCTGACAGACAGTTTTAAATGTCCATGTTTGCTGTGAAACATTGTTCATTGTGAATTCATTTTCTATCATTCTCGGTTCAATTTGAGATTTGAGCAGCATAGATCTTCTCCTCATCTTTAGTTGATGTTTTATGATGTTGTGAAATTGTTCATTTTTCTGCATGATAACCACATCTCTCATCAGTTCTGACTGAATATCTTTAATAATGATCCAGCTGTAGACTGGCTGAGTTTGTCACCAGTTTTAAATAGTTTTATGTTGCTCTTGCAGTCATCTGCTTTCTTGAGAATTGTACTTAGGGACCCTGTAAAGCAGAATTAGTGTTGAGATTCTCGCCACTTATTAAGTGGCCTGGTATCTATTGTCATAGATACCAGGCTGATGTAGATTTTGAGTACTATAGAACTAAATTGCCATTGTTTATATTAGTGGCTCGAACCTTGGAGGGTCTCGGGACTTTTATGCTGCTTGCTACGAAAACACAGAATCCAGTTTGGGGATGGCAGTAGAGTAGTTCCTATTTTTATTAAAATAGGAGTGTGTGCTCCAACTGTGCAGCCTCCTCAGGAAGTTGGAAAGGTGATTCTGACCCCCAGAATCGGGGGGATAACATCAAATCTCTGCTGGCAGTGGGAGGTGTGGACCTACGCTCAAGCTCGAACATGTTTTCAGTGAGTGTTGACTCCACCAGAGTTGACTCAACCTCAGAACCACATCCCTGCTTTTGGTGGATGATGTGGTTCTGTTGGCTTCATCAGTACTACAGTATAGCACCAACCATTGAATGCCCTTGGACCATCTCTGGATTTGGAGTGCTTGTGACCACCACATCCCCAGGGGATCTTTGTGAGGGTAGTACAGGACTACAGAGTACTGGGTATTGGGGACATTGTTACAAGTCACTGGGTCCTTGTGTAACCAAAGTGAGATCTATGTTCTCAACATAAATTCACACAGGTGGCACTCTGGCAGGGTTCCCCCAATTTCTGAACAGCATCCCTGCTTTTTGTGGATTGTGACGTTGTCTTGGGGTCATAGGACCAGAAGGTGTGCTCCATTTCCCAGGACACCACAGACTGGTCTTCCAAGGAAGTCTGTAGAGGGAAATCAGACTCCCAACATAAGCATCCTGTCTGTGAAAGGGCTATCAAACTACTGTGGCCATTGATATGAGCCAGCAGTCTTTGTATAACCAAAGTGAGATTTGAATCTGAACAAATTCAAATACATTTTCAGTTGCTGTTCGACTTCATTAGGATTTCTACTTGTCTGCAGTCCTGTTTGTGATATTCATTGATAGGATTTCAATGTCTATTTTGGGAAAGTTAAATTCCTGCTGCTGCTGGTGAGGTTTTGATGTCTTTTTAAAAAAACGTGACCTTGAGCTCACACTGGGGTGGTGTGCAGGAGAAAGTCAACACCTGCAGGCCCGAGGCCATTGTTCTCTTATGGAAAACAGCAGCTCCCCCTGGATGTTCGAACAACACAAGCAAAGAAATTCAAATACTTTTGGGTCTCATTAGCAAATGATGAAAAGGTTGAGCTTTGCATGGACTGCTCGACTTGAACTGCATATGCAGTAATGGAAGCATTACAGTGATCAATTGGGTTGAAGACAAGGAAGAGGAAGATAAAACCTTCAATTAATGGGTTCACATGAGACCATCGTGGTAATGACCAAAACAGTAACATCGCAGATACAAGCATCCTCCACATCGTCTGGTCTCAGCCTTAAAGTGAGGGTGCTGAAGTTCCAGGTGAGGTGGGGAAGGCATCTGGTCCGAATGCCTTCAGGAGGTTTTACCACAACTGAGAGGAAACCCTGAATTTGACCCAGAACTCCACGTCTCACCTGACCTGGGAAGCACCTCAGGATCTCACAGGACGAACTGGGAGTGCTGGTGGGAAAAGAGGCCTAAAATGATCAGTTGGAAGGAAATGGATGGATCGCCAGGTCTGCTTGTTCATACACAGCATGTGTTTTGGCTTGTAGATAAATTCTCCCAATACGGCATTAACTATTTATTTCTAAAATAATTCCCATCTCTAACAGGAAATCATCTGTAGTGCCAAACAATCAATATCCCCTCCTCGGGAGAGTAGAAAGTGCTTTCTGCTGTCAGAATAGCCTCTTCTGGATCACTTGCGGCTTTCTAATGAGCTGCACTTTGTTTTTATTTTTTCCCTTTTTTGTAACACAGGGTCATTCTCTGTTTTTTTCACTCTGCCAGGAAAATGCATCTAAATTGTTCTTCCTGTACATATAAGCAGGTTTCGACTTTGTCTGATCCATTACAAACCACATTCATCAAGCCTCTCACATATATTGAGAAAGCCGCAATAATAACCTGGTGTCCAAGTATGAGCTCGTGTTCCCTCATGCTCATGGCGATCTTCTGAAAATGAGAAAAGTTTGTGAGTTAACTCTGCTATAAATGGACCGTGAAATATTTATGAGGGAAGATGTCAGAGAGAGACGAGGATATGTAGAGATAAAGTGATTCTGAGAGAGAGGGAGAGATTTCATTTGAGGGGGTTCAGATCTTGTCCACTGTCCACATTCGCAGCCTTTTCTCTCCATTTCAGGCCGTCGTCAAGTTGGTTTATTTCTGTAGGAGATTCAGATCAGATGAAGGCTCTAGGTCAGACAAAAATGAAAATCTCCATCCTGTAATTGTGAAAATGGCAAAATGGTAGCTGTAGAGACTCAATGACATCCTCAAGTTAACTCAACCCAGGAAAAAGATGCTGCTGAAAAGGATATTATACCTTCATATTACTGGATTTACCAACACCCACTAAGCTCTACCAACATATCAACCCCACCCACATAAATGTCCTCTGCATCCTGATCAAGTCCCGCATCACTTACAAGTAGAGATGGCATGATACCACTTTTTTTTTTATGTCCGATTCTGATATAATCAATATAGTCTTTTATAACCAATAAAGCAGTTTTTTTTATGTCTTGCTGCATTTTGTATAAGTTCACAGTCAAGTTTAAAAAAAAACTTTAAAGCTATTCTATTACACCTGTGTGCAAAAAATACACTACACCCAAAATATTTCACAGTTCAAGTATTTAAAGTCCATCCATTCGCTTCCGCGGGGGGCGCTGGAGCCTATCCCAGCTGTCTTAGGGTGAGAATTAGTATTTAGAAGTATTTAAAGTAATATTCAAAAAGTAATTTCAAAAACACTCTGGTTCTGAAAAAAAAAGAAGTGTAATATCGTCACAAAATAATGTTTATACTCAACAACTTACAAAACAACAAGTTGTATAATGGAGCATTTTATACTTAAAGCTGAACATAAACAGACATCCAGAGTGGAAAGCAGTGGAGATAAATGCAAACGTTCATGACGCTCATCTTTTATCAGTGTAAGCTGTTTCTATCACATTTAACCTGAGGCTGAATTTTGTGTAATTTCTATACCAAACTTAACACAAGTATGAAAAAAAATTGTTTTTCATAGTTTTTTTTAGGACCATGAAACTGTTCAGCCTGCAACACTGCTTTTTGTAAAACTTGAGTCTATCCATTATACCATCAGACTTAGCAATGATGACGCACAGATGTCCGAGCTCCATATATCGGTTGTTAAGCTTAACATGGGAATGCTTTACCAACATTTAGAGATGAACGTACACACTTGTTTTACTTCCCTGGGATAGCTAGCTCGGAGATGAATGCCGATTTGGCAGCACGTAACGAGGCTCCAAATGCTTCGAGTGTGAAGTAACTTCAGACCGCGGACAGGTCTCCACACCACAGCCGCTCCATCACGTGACGCATTCTGCTCTGATGTGCTAAGGTCATGAGCTGGGTTACGCCATGTTGCAAGTTTTGTGAGGCCCTTTTGTGATATATAAAGGATCGGGTTACATTTTTTATTTTTCCCCGATATCCGATCCAGTAATTTAGGTCAGGATCAGACCGATACTGTATATCGGATCGGGCCATCCTACTTATAACTTCCTCAGTCCTCCGGCCTCTGTCTGTTCAACCTCCTTCATCCAAACACACAGTCTCAGATGCTGTGGTCGTCAGCCGTTGGTCTATGCTTGCTGTCCCTCGCAGCGACCTTCATGTTTTTGAGGGCAGAGCCTCCAGTGTGGCACCTCCTACATTCTTTTACTCTCCCCTATCTGAGCACCACAATGCCCCATCACTGCTCACTCCTTTAACTCTTCACCTCTTACAGGTCAATCAGAAGTAAACCTTGAAACTCTCTTTTTGACCTGAGCGATATCTATTTATTTCAGGCTTCTTAAAGACCAAAATGACTGAGTGTCTTTGGAAAAACCCTTTTAATGATCTTTAAGCCACATCTTTATCGATACTGAGGACTCTAGGCTTGTTAAGGGTACAGGGGGAGGTTGTCACATGTCCTCTTTATGGTGGAAAGAGTCAAAACTCCTCCGAACTCACCTCTTCAACCTTTAGGGTTTTTTTTTTTTCCCCCATAAATATCCTTATGCATATTTGGCTTTCTGTCACTTAGAGCTGGCTTTAATTAAAGTTTTTGGATGTAGCCACCCTGACTGGTTTCTGGATGTTTCCAGGCCTCAACTAAAGCGTTTTGGCCATTTTGGAAACAGACTTTTTACTTGGAAACAGATTTTTATTTGGCACAGACACAGATATTTGAAGCACTGACTTCCTGGGCGGTCTGTTGTTTGTCAGATAGTTGCTTTAAAGTGGTCCAGTAGGAGCAAACACTGTCTAGTGTTCCAGTTCGAGCACTTAATTTAACTGAAGAACTCTGTTTTTGATATTTCTGAAGTCTATTACGTTCACCACCTCAGCACTGAAAAAGCTCACACTCTAACTCATCTTTGTGTCAGATAAAAATTGTCCCTTCTCTACTTGTCAGCCTGGCCTCTTCAGTTTTTTTCTTCTTCTTCAAGATGGAAAATAAGCAATAAAAAAGGCAGTTTTTTTTTTAAATTTTAGTATCCAAAATAATGACTGTCCCCAGTTTCCGTCAGCCTGACAGAGAAGAAAAACAGCTGCCACCTTAAAAAAAGCGCGACATGACAACCACACCTACAGACATTATCACCGTGGACAGTGTCCTGCATTAGTGACTGTGACGGTGTCTGAAGGTCGGGCTGACCCGTGTCACCCGCACTGAAGATGATGATGGATGCTGTGGCAGAAACGATGCTGTTTAATTCTCATTAATAACGGCGCCTCGCTTCAGTTTCATTCAGATAATGATCCGAGCTTCTCTAAAATCTATCTTACCACTTATCCCCATCCATCATATTCTCCACTCAGGCCTCTGGCTCACAATGAAATCTGCCGTCTCTCTTCACAGCCATCCTCAATTTTACACTCTCAGCCATCAAAGAGACATCTGAAATATAACTATAACTTCTGCCATCACGACCCCCCATCATCGCTTGGATTGATTCGCCTGAGGAGACGAGTCTCACAGAATTCCTTCACATCAGCCATCAGCCAAATTTTTTTTAAGACCTACGTGTTTATATTTTTAAACATCCTTTTTATATTGTCCTTTTATTGTCCTCAGCCTTTGTTATTATTGTTTGTAATCATTTATGCATCATTTATCTTTTACTTTTTAAATTGCTTTTTTGTTTTTTTACATTTTATGTTTTGTTTTTACTCCTCAGCTTTTCTAAGGCAACAATTAACTTGCAAAGTGCTGAAAGTGCCACAATATAGTGACTCTCACCGTTTGTTTTGTTGAGATGGAGTGGAGAGTTGTAAAAATGTATGAGTGTCCGGTGTCATGGAGACCTGGCGTTGTATGGTTCATTAAGAGGCTGCACAATGACCCTCATCTGATTGTTTCTGCTAGTCCATTCTGTCTGGCTTCAAACAATTTTGGCATAAAGCAGGTGTGCAGGCGAAAGGGTGCTGAATAAATCTGAATGAATAAAACTCCATGACTAATAGCAGCTGGTAAATTTAGAAATGTGTAAGTGTTAAACACTTAACATGTCTTCTATTTCAGGGTCCAAATGCTCCTTAAATTGCCTAAAACAAATGCTGAGGCACAGCTAAGAGTCAACAGTCCAAATTCTGTTAGCGCTAATGAAATGAGCAGTGTCGTTCTCTCAGAGTTTACAGGAAATATTAGCATCCAGACATCTATGAAATGTAAGTCAGCTAGTTACTTTCCATCTAAAGATAATATAATATGTTCTGACTGACGGATTTCTATGAATAAAACCGGCAATTATGTAGTAGAGCACTTATTATAACTATCAGTTTGGCTAGGTTACATACAGTATAATGAAGTGCTATTAGGTGGCTAGCTACAGAGCTATGGTTAGATTAATATAAACACGTTATTGCAGGGCTGATGTAGCGTGAGGATCAAACTGCTCTCACTCGTTCATGTTGAGTAGCGTTGATGGGAACATGACGGGAATGAAAACTCTGAAAATGGATCGAACTTCAACCAAGAGAACATCCAAGAAGAATTGATCCCCAACACGGGGTTGATCATCTGAGCAGGCCTGAGAGTGATTCTTTTCTGAAACGCTAAAATATTCACTGTGTTCGGTGTTTTTAAAACCTTAAAGACGTGCTGCACACAAACCGTGCTAATGGAAAACTTCAGAGGGTGAGAACGATGGTCGGATAATTTCTGGGGACTCATCAAAGCGCTTCTGCATTAAAAAGACAAGAGCCTCGGCACTTAACAGGCGGATTACGCAACAACTTGAAAATAATTAGTTCCATAAATTAAACCAAAACAATAAGATGTACATGAGATCAGTTTGTCGGAGCTGCTTTAAGGGAGGCAAGATGAGGTGCACCGACACAGACGTGCTGATGAAAACCTGAAGGACTGCTGAGCAACTTCTTTTCATTTATTGCCACATTTCCCTCTTAGTCCAGCTTCAAACTGTTGCATAATTGGAAATTAAAAACCTGCTGATAGAAAGCAATTAAAGTTATTTCTGGGTTTTGATTTGTCGCCCGATAAACTGAGAGAGTCACTGGGAAGTAATTGAGTAAAAATTTGGGGAAGATGGAGCAGAGCTGAGTCAGTCACACTTTATGATCGCTGCTTTAGTGACGAGATGAGCCGAGTTGTTACTGTGCTGCAGTCGAAAGTATTAAACTCAGTGAACCGCGAGAAGCACTTGGCCTCAGGAAAATGTAGCCCAAGCTGCCATCACCAGGGGGCAGCGCTCAGACTAGAAGAAGTGATGCCTGTTCAGCATCATCACTCCACCCGTTATTCACCAAGACTGGTCTCCAGTGGTGACCCCTACCTAAAACAGGTTTTTTCTGATGGTGGTCATGAGTTCCCAACTAGGCTATATCCCAATGAGTGAGGCCTAAACAAAGAAGAAATTCACCATAAGTAATTTTATGTGTTTCCTCACTTGACTTCTCTGCCTGTTGTTCAGAGTTGACTGGCCCACCCACAACAAAGACTTTGTTCGGAATATATAAGTAACAAATGGTACACACAGAAAATAAACCAGTAAACATTAAACATAAGAAATCTGTCTTATTCACTTTCACAAAAAGATTTCCTGTTTGAAAATGTGAAGAAGGAGGCAAAAGTTTGTTAATTCTTACCTCTATCAAAAATATCTGTTTTGGTTAGACATATCTAATACACATTCTCTAGTTATATTAATTTGTAATCTTTTAATATATGTCCATAATTATTGAAGTACACCTGTACTTCAGCCTTTTTACAGCTGATGGGATATTGTTTGCCCCCTGCCAGGAGGGGGAGTGAACTCCTGACTTTGTGAACACAATAACTTGCGAACAAGTGATGCAGGATTCTGAAAATCACAGACAAGTTCAAGTCTCAATGACCTTGACTTTGAGTTGAAGGTCACTGCGATTCTTTTGGAAATCTACTTGAATTTTCAAATTCATATTCATAGGTGCATCTATCAGGGGGCTGAGGGGCAGCACTGGCTGCCTCCGGTATTTTAAAAGGTCATTATATCGAGTTATCCATATTTAATGTCCAGTACAACCATTGTATCCCCTATGGTTTTGATATATGGATGAGACAGGGTATTAAATATTTAAACTAAATTTTGACACTCAGAACCTGAATTGGATAAGTGGAAGAGGACAGATGGCTTGATTTATTACCTTGTTTCATTCATTTGGTGCATTATAAACTTAAGTTTTTTTTTTTAAATCTAATTTTTAAAACTGATATATATTTGTGAATCTTTTCAAATTCTCCTCTATACTATTACACAAATAAATTTGTTGAGTACGCCCATGCCCCCCTTTAGACACACCCCTGCATGTCGGTAGCACTGCAATAAAGTAGAAATTTAAAGACTAGCAATCTTATTACTTGCACACAACTAGCATTTATACCTCTTTAGTTTTACTGTAGATTTTTATCAGTGCAAGATAAATAGTGGGTGGGAGGGGAGTCGTTAAAAAATAAACACCTTTTCTTCACCTAAAGCTAGTTTAATAAGATCGTCTTATTAGGGGCACTTATTGTCTTTTTACCACTGGAGGGAACACAGGGCTGCTGGTGTAACGACTTGAGAGACATTTTCTTTGGCTCCACCTGAGGTCACCGCCTCTTTGTGAGGCTCCAGCTTCTCATCAATCTACAACAGCGTCATCTTTTCTGCTGTGATGTTTTTGTTGAGAAAAGTAGGAGCCACTTAAGCTGAGTCTTTGAAAACCTTTTATTCACCCATGCTCCTACATGGGGTTTATATTGCGTTAAGTTGAATTTCTGGTCACAAACAGCTCCACCTTCTCGCTGTGTTTTGCTCCACAAGAGTGTTTATTTAACATAAAAATACTAGCAGCAAGAAAAGTTGCCGCTTAGAAAGGTCAATTTCTCAGGTTCACAAGGTAAGTTATAACTGGGTTTATTGGTGTGCATAAATTAATAAGACAAATTGCAAATTAAAGCACTTCTTGTTCATTGTGATGTGTTCTTATATTCTGTGAGGTCTTTGAGAAGTCTTATGTATCTTGAACCGAAGGAAGCATTCGTCTAACTTGATGCCGCTCCCCTGTATCTGTGTTTGTACCATCAGATGACCCGAAGCGCTGCATGTACCCCCTGCTGCCCGGGACCCCTCTCACCGCCACCAGCCTGCTGTCACTCAAGCAGAGTCAGATCACCACGGCCGTCACCCTGCTCGAGTTTTACTGCCACAAAAACTGCTGGTTGCCCCCGGAGTACTACCTATACTCCACACCAGGGCAGGACGGAAAACCTCTGTTACTATACAAGGTCTTCAGACTGATTAGATGTTAAAACACACATACATGCAGCTAAACGTATCTGAGAGGTGTTTCAAGTCACACACCTCCAGTTTTCTTACATACATTCATGTTAGTCCAACTTTCCCGGCTGGATCCATTTAATGATATTCAGAGTTGCTGCACTGACATTTTTTACAGTGTATTGGGTCATGTAGCACGTCTCCATGTGCTGTGTAGATAAATGTTAGCTAGCTCACTAACCACGCTGATTGTAGCTGTCTCTATAAAAAGTAAATGTCAGCCATACATCTTCACTTTGTACGATTACACAATTGACTTATGGATAAAATCGATATTGTTTGATGTTATCTACTAAATATCGTTGTGGCTCATGCTAGCCAACTAGCGTTTCCACTTGGAAGTCATTTTGCTAGGTTAGGAAGCTAACTCCTTATTCACCTAGCTGTAACTTAGCTATGCTGCATGAATCTAGTGACGGCTGGTTTGCGACATTACCTGAAAAGGGTAAGCTAAATTATGAGATCAGCCCTGGGAATTTGGAGGAAATGGCAAATCACAGGCTAGATTGTTATTAAATGAATCATATTAGCAAGCATTAGCCAGAACGAAGCTAGCTCAGGATTGACCCTAAAAGCTAAATGTTTTGCTCCATAAATCTGATTTCCTGGTGATGTTGACACTAGTTTTCTCTCATAGCTCAAATGGGCTTCATTACATAAGTGACTGGTTTTTTTCTGGCTAATATTAGCTAACATTAGCATTAACATTGCTAATGTTAGCTAACATTAAACTACCTGTTAACATGAACAAAATACCAATGTAGCAGCTAGCAGGGTAAGCTTGTCTTGCTTGCTCTCTATCTATATTTTATATAAAGTCACATTAGTGCTGGCTTCTCCTGTCTAATGTTAATTAGCTGATACTTTCAAGTTGCGTCCGAACATGGCGACTAGCTGGCTGATCTTAGCTTGGTTACTTTTTGAGGTTATCTGTTGAGTGAAATTATATCAGTGTTTTGTTTTTTCCTTTACGTGGAGTCGGTGTTGTGCTAGGAGCTCGTTGTTTGTTGGTGATTAGTATTCGATAATTAGTCAACGATAACGACTGTTGCTCACTGTTGATTAGAAGAGAGGCATAGAGTGGAGTCTTTGTTGTGTTACAGTATAATGAATCAAATAAAATAGAGTCTACAATAAATAAAGTAAAAAATTAAAGTGCCAATTTTTTTAATATAACAGTGATTAAAAACAAAAAGGAGAGTGTGCACAAGAGCTCTGCAAACTGCATGAATGCAAAAACAACTACTCCATAAATCTCCATAAACAGCTGCGAGAAGGTGAAACAGAGAAATATGTGTGTGCGTCTGTAACCATGCATAACATTAATCAGGCAACCACAAATATAAACATAACTCGACCATACTGAATTATTTGTAGCTTCGATATATCCTGTAGGATACGATTGTGGTGCAGGCACAAGGACAGAGTATTTTACAGGCTGGTGGAAGGGTTTTGTGCTGCATCCACAGTAGTAAATTATGTACATCACAGGCTGATTTGCAACACAATTATGTACACAGACGAGAAATATTACTCAGTTTAAACATTTAAAAACATGATTTTAAAAGTACGAATAAATTGATATTCAGTGAATTTTCACTTATTATGTGTTCTTGTTTCAGTGACTTGTGTAACATTATCCCAGCATGACATCCACATTCTTCCTGTGTTAAGTTATCAGCATATGAACATTTAAAAAATTACATTTATATTCTGTAGTGTGTGTAACAGGAAGAAATTCAGTGGTTCAATTTAAAGCTGATTTTTTTTTCTTTCTTTTTTTGCTGAATACTTTAAATTAAAAAATTTACACCTTTTCATAAGATGATAAAGTTACAGAAACAGTCATAAAACCAGCCTGCAGCACTGTCTTTATGTCAGTGAAGCGATTGTTTATTTCTACATGAAACAAACTCTGTTTTTCTGTGTGTGTGTCTGTGTGTGTGTGTGTGTGTAGGTTGTGATGCCATCCACACAAAGAATGTATTTTCCTGACCAGCTGTGTGTGCTGCAGAATGATGCCAAGGAGCTCGCTGCTCAGACCACCCTGTGGAACATGGGTACTTCTCAACACACACACACACACACACACACTGTAAACAGTTTTCATGTGAATAAATGAGCGGCTTGTGCCAAGCCCAAACACTGCCCAGCCCCCCTGGGAGGGTCTGTGCCTGGGTGCTGGAGAGCGTGTTGAGTTGAACATCAGATCTAGCAGGAGAAGGACAGGGACCACGTCACTACTGAGGGATGTTGGGAGAGTATTGGCCCAGTTATTCAGGGATCTTCAGCCCCACTCTTGGTTGGCATTTCTTCCAGTAAGTCAGACTCATTTGGAGCGTGCGTTGGACGTCACCAGGGCTCGTCTTTGGTAGCAGTTCACAACATTTACTGGACAGTAACAAATTATAGGAGAATATGTCAAAGACATTTGTAATAACAATGTTTCTGACGATACAGGAAAAAGTACTGAACAGTGTTTTAATCGATGCTTGCAGCTTGGCACACAGCAAATGGAAAATCAGAAATATCGCAGGTAGTGTTTTTTCCTGGAAATTTTAAATAAAGGTGTAAAACAAAAAAAAAAAGTAAAAATAAATCCTGTTAGCTAGTATGAAGTTAGGTCGATCTTTTTAACCAGCTGCCCAGAGACCCACCGTGTGACCCCATCAGTGATTTCCATCCACTCTTTACTCTTCCTGTCACGTGTAGCAGTTAGTCGTTTGTTTACATTTAGCTCGCACATCACCAGCTGCTAGCATCTCCTGCTTCGTAGCCTGGATGTACTCGACAGTGAAAAATGTTCTTTGTTGGAAGTTGTTGAAGTAGCTCTCTTTTTAGCTACAAAATCGTCATCAGCTGACACGCAGCATTTGCAGATCTCTGATATGACATTGCATCATCTCGTTCAGAATGTAACTGTATGACATTGATATGAAGATGGCTATATGGCTTTTGATCTTTGAATTGAGCTACAGTAGACGCTCCCTCTGCATATTGGGTCGATCGATACTGTCCATCCTCATCATCGAATAGTGGTGCCTATCGCTTGAATCTCGTTGAAAACGCCTCTCCTCACCAAGCTCCTCGAAGGAAAGGTCCGGCGGAAGAAAGTGTGAAAATTTCGATTTTATGGTTTTTCTGAAACCTATTTTGCGCTTTCTTGGTTGTTACGGGACTTTGGATTCCGGCCGTAATGGAGAGATTTTCTAGGTACAGTCAAACGAGCGGACGGTCTGCTTTGGTTTTGTTGGGGTCACATCCCCTGTTTGTCGCCAACGACCTCCAGAATTGGAGCGCCGTGTAAACGACAGAAAATAAGGAAAGAAAGCCGAGGTTTCCAGTAAAACTTTGCCGCTTTCTAAGGTCCACCCACAGGAGGATCAGCAACACTTTATAACAGTGACTAACTTTAACCTTCCAAAGCTCAATGATGTGCCGATGAGCCCTTATCACACGACTGATTTAAGATGATGTAGCAGTGAGATGCACCCCCGCTGATTCTCATTTTCAACTGCTGTTGAAAGTTCAAACTTTAAAATTACATACCAGTTTTACAATTGTGTCGATGGGACAAGGAAATAATAGAGTTATGATAATACTGAAAATACGTTTTGACCCTCAGCCTTTTATGTCGGCAGCACAAGTTTTTGAATGTGATAACCTGAGAATGAGGCGACTTAGGACTTTTTCGATACCATTGGTGCATCTTCTGAAAATCAACGACAAGTTCAAATCTCTTTGATCTTGACTTTGAGTTCAAGGTCACAGAGATTTTCGGGAATTTTCAAATTGACACTATAGGTGCATCTACGAGGAGGCTGAGGGGCAGCTCAAACAGAAGGGTAAAATCAAAAGTAGTTGAAAACGGTTATCTTGACCCCCAGAGGGTTGAACCACATGATCATATTCCCAGCCCCACGTTGTGGGTGGATGTGTGTCATTGGTTGGTCTGTATGGTGGATTATTATTGGCCAGTCACGCCTCACAGCAGCAGGCAGTGCTAACATCTCCTGAGTTTGAATCCATTGACTGGCCGAGGCCTTTCTGTGTGGAGTTTGGGTCTGTGTGGGTTTTCTCCTGGTACTTCAGGTTCCTCACACACGGCTTCCACCAAAGACATCATGTAGTTAGTGGGGTTAAGTTAACTGGTGATTAACTTGACCTGACAACTTCCTCTAACCTCTTTAGAAAATAAGAAAAGTAAATACAGAACAGGTCAAAAAGGCTGAATTACGGAGCCTGGGTCAGTGGACGGGCTGTTGTAGAGTCAGAGCACAAATGTGTAGTTTAAAAAAAAAAAAAAAGCAACACTCTCAGTTTTTGTCCTTAAAAAGAAAACAAAGTCTTCGCTCGAGCAGACGAGTCACCAACTATCAAATTAAAGGCAGATCGTGTTTAATCTCATAACAGCATCACAGACGGGAGGATTCATGAGTCGCGCTGATGCAGAGGAGCTCAAAAAGAGGCTCTCTCACTTTAATGGCTGTTTTAATGAGGTTATAATAAATAAGAGTTCTCTCCATCATCAGTATTCATACAGCAGGACTCCTTTCAGCAGCAGAGCAGTGTGCATTTTGCAGCCTCACCATCATCATTTGTTCCCATTCATGTTCTTGTTTGGGTAAAGTCTGACATTAAAATAAAGGAAAGCACATTTCCTATAAATGTGCTTCAGGTAAACACATTTGAAGATGGAGTGTTTAAAAAAAAAGATGCTTCATTGTTGTCGCCTTTTCCGTCCTGCACCCTTTATTTTAGAGCGTAGTAACGTGGCTCAGCACAGCAGGTAACAGTCACACTGTGAGCATAAAGAGAAAGTCAAGTGTGCTCCAACCTTTTTTTAGCTTCCAACAATAATTGATGTAGTCTTTATTAATGAATCAACATCATTAGAGCAGTGAAACATTACATCTGCCTGGATCGAGACACCAGATTCCAGTTTGGGGTTTTAATTTTATTTAACATGTTAGAAAAGCTTTAAAGGGACAGATTTTTTTAAACAATGGGGGAACAATGTTGTAATTTTTCATGAATTTATTATTAATATAAAAGTCCTTAGAGATTTAATTGTCTTTATCAAAGTGTAAGCTAACAAATGGCACCATTTAAACTATTAAAAATTAAAAACAGACATGGGCCAAAATAAAAAAGACAAAACCAATAAATACAGCTTTTTAAAAAAATTTAAAATATTTTTTTAAAGAATAATTTAAAATGAAATAGAATATACTTTCATTATACAGTTGTAGTATATTTGCATTATTTTGGTTTAATAAAACAATAATTGTAAAATAGTAATTGTAATGTCATTAGTAAAATGAGCCATGTTGTTATTTATTGGTGAGTTTTCAGTTGTATTTATAACCATAGTATTTAAACTGGCAGTACTAATGTACCTTACAGTGAGACAAGCATTTGAGCGTAGCCACTGATTGGCTCACGGTTCAGGACTCTGCAGGGGCCCATCGGGCGGGGTTCTGATGACAAGTCAGCTGAAGGAAGGCAAGAAGAGACGTGGTTGTTTCCTCAGGGAGGAAAAAGCTGCTTGGCAGTCGTGCTGTGTCGCTGCAGCTGTCGGAGGCTGAACTCTTTCCACCTGCATCTTCCCGCGAGCCAATCGCAGCGCTGCCTGTCTGAGCCAGCGTCTCCTGGACCCTGAGCGCAGCAGCCATGCGCTGCAGCTTTGAGAGGATCTGTTCAAAGTGAGATATTTAAAATCAACACCACCTGCAGGCTGCTTTGCATGATTTATGGTTCAAAATAAGCCTTCTTTATGTAATACTAGGCCTCTTCTCACCTTAATGCCACCTTGATTGGCATTAAACCTGGCAACCTGAAGAGGGGCAACAGCCCTCTGTATAATTTTTTTATTCAGCCAGAAGCACCCATCCATCCATGGGGATTGTAACAGAAGCAGTGGTCTAAGCAGATACACCCTACCTCCCTCTCTCTAGCTACCTTGTCGTTGGCGACCGACACGGGTACCTGAGGCGTTCTTAAGCCAGCTGAGAGATATGATTCCTTTTAGAGTGTATTGGTTCTGCCACTGTGGGGTCTCCTCCTGGGAGGACATGCCCTGAACATCTCATCAGATGCCCGAACCAACCTCAGCTAGCTCCTTTTTTATACGTGAAAGAGTAGCACCTCACTCTGAGCTCGAACCTGTCTCAAAGGCTGAGCCCTGCCAGCCTTTGAAGGAAGCTCATTCCTGCTGCTTGTACCTACCTTCCCATTGGCTTAGGTGAGGGTAGGAACGTAGATCGACCAGTAAATCAACACCTTTCCCTCCATACTCCGCTCAGTCTTCACCAGGCAGACCAGTGCAGCCTCCACATCAGTGACACCACACCAATCCATCAACCTCCCACTCCACACAAGACCGCGACTTACGTTACTCCTCGGCTTGGAGCAGTGAGTCATCCCTGAGCCAGAGTGGGTACTCCACCCATTCCGCCCATAGATTTAGGAACAGAAAAATGTCTTACTTACTGCGGTTTTACAGGGATCGAATATCCTGTAGGGGCAGACCATATACCTCACGCAGTGTACTCCGTCGAGCTTGGCCAACATGTCGACTGGTTGGCCAAGCTCCCACGCCCCCTGAAATACTTTTGAGAAGATAAGGAGCTGATCTGATGTCCACAAACAGGACAAAAACCACATTGTTCCTTCTGAAAGGAGGAACAGCATTTGTTTTTCTTTCATACCGGTGCTCTCAGGTGAAGTGATTACTAGTTGAGAATAGTATGAAAATATAATAAGAGTTTCTCTCTAAATGTGTCTCTTGTGGTTGGAGCTTAAAAGCAGCTTTAACTCAAAAGAAGTCTGGACATGAGTGTGAGGATGAGGAGGAGAAGAGACTATTTTTAAAGCGCCAAGAGGCTGAAATATGATTCGGATGTTTTTCTTAATTGACTTCAGGAAGCAGGTTTGCGTCCCGGTGGTTTGGCGCTCGGTCCGGCACAGAACCCAAACACAATTAAAAATGTTTCCTTTTTGCCGTTTGAAAACAAGATGTTGTTTTTAAAAAGTGTAGAGCAAAGCTGGGAGCGCCCCGGCAACTGGACGCTTTTAATCAGCCTTACTTTCACCGAATCTATTTTTTATCAGCCTCGCTGCTCCGCGGGGAGCCTGAGATCTCTGCACAGCCTCCTTGTCTTCCCCTTTCTCTCTGGCTTCCTTCATCTCTCTTTCAGGCACTCCAAGTCACACACAGTGTATAAATATATCCACTGCTTAAAACTTTAAGGGAACGCTTATATCGTTCATACATTGTGCTACTTGAAAATAAAAAAGTCAGACAATTACTCACTCACTGCTAATCTGGTCGTACTGGATGATGTTGGAGGCAGAGCACCATGGGGTTTCCTAACTCCCCTCTGTGAAGATAATCACCACTAGTCCTGGTGATCTCTGGGGAGAGCCAGGCGAGCAGTGAGGTCCCACTAGAGCAGTGGTGTCAGACATAGGGCCACAGAAAGGGGAATTTCACTGATACGGTCCATCTTACATCAAAGTGGGCTGGATGTGGCCATTGATGTTTAAATGAGGATATCGGGTCCTCACAAGAGACGAGTCAGAGACGTACACCCAATGGTGTAGAGCTCTGGCACTGTTCCATCCTGCTGCTGGGCCGAAGCCCCTTCATTTCGCCATCCAGCTCTCCTCTGGTAACAGCTCATCTCCAGATATCTCCTCCTCGCTCTTGACCCTGTGCCAGGAGACACAAGCACACCTTCTTGTCTTGTTGCGCTGACGCATATGAATGTGGCATCATGGAGAAGTTGAAGTACTTGTTCAGCCAGAAAGGGCTGCAGGTATCGTTTTATGCTACCAGCAGGAACAGAGACACGAACACAACGTGAAGAAAAATGAGAGAGTGCAGTGATCTGTGGCCGCCACCTCCTAAACCATGCCCTTTTTTGGAAGCAGCGTCTCCAGCGCACCTTTACTTTTATTTACACCAAGCTCCCCAACATCGACAAATACAGCCAACTATCCTTATACACCATAAAGCAGCAAGAAAATGAAACCTTTTCTGCCCTAAGCCTGCCTGTGTTCATATCTGAAGCAGCTCTTTGTCGGGGCTCTAAAGTTAATTTAAATTCCTTTTTTTCCTGCCAACAATTATTAAAACAAGATAATCGAGAAAAAAAATAACATTCTGTTTTTGCCTTTCAGCACATACCTTTTTTTTTTTTGTTACCTTTGCCCCTTCATAAAAGTCCACATTGATTCCCCTCTGGGCTGCAGCGCGTTTTATTCAGTTCACTTTCATTTACTTCTGCAGTTAAAATAATATTGAAGTTCAAACAGAGCCACTTAATTGAAAATATAAAACATTTTTCTTCTTCCTGTTCTTTTTTGAAGTTTGAACAAACGGTGTATTTAGTAAACTTTGAGGCGTCATGTCAGATATTTGTAATCTCACTGTTGACCACAATAATTCAGACTATCATTCGTACCAGACTTGAGCAGCACATGGAGGCACTCTTGTGCATCATACCTACAATTCTCTTGCTTTGCAATGAACACGACCAGCTTGTGGCTTTCTTCAATCGTATGACGCTTTCTCACAGTGAACTGTCTTTACGTTAGATGCTGCAGCTTCTTCAGTTCCGTTTTATTTGTGTAGAGACAAATCTCAGCAACAGTTGCCTCAAGGCGCTTTATATCTTAAGGTAATCACCCTACAGTAAGACAAAGACAACCCCAACAATCATATGACCCCCTATGAACAAGTGGTTTGGCAACAGTGGGAAGGAAAAACTCCCTTTTAACAGGAAGAAACCTCAGGGAGGGGCGGCCATCTGCTGCGACCGGTGTGGGTGAGAGAAGGAAGACAAGACAAAAGACTTGCTGTGGGAGAGAGCCAGATTAATCATAACTCGTGATTAAATGCAGAGAAGTCTATTAACACTCAAGCCCTAACTATATGCTTTAGCAAAAAGGAAAGTTTTAAGTCTAATCTTAAAAGTAGACAAAGTGTTAGTCTCCCGAATCCAAACTGGAAGCTGGTTCCATAGAAGAGGGGCCTGAAAACTGAAGGCTCTCCCTCCCATTCTACTTTGAAATACTCTAGGAACAACAAGTAAGCCAGCAGTGTGAGAGCCAAGTGCTGTAATGGGGTGATATGGTACTACAAGGTCATTAAGATAAGAGCGGCCTGATTATTGAAGACCTTGTATGAGAGGAGCAGGATTTTGAATTGTGGATTTAACAGGAGGACACACCAATATGCTCCCGTCTTTCTCGTCCCTGTCAGCATTTTGGATCAGCTGAAGGCTCTACAGGGTGTTTTTGGGAAGACTCGCCTGTCGCCAGCTACCAGTGCTTAACTCACCTTAATTGATTGTGTAACATGATGTCAGTGTTTCCTGCCTGCCTGTGATTATGTGCTGGCTTCAGACTCCGAACCTTTAATGACAGCTTATCATTTGATGAGAGTGGGCGAGAGGAGCAGGTAATCTCCGTACATTGCTTTCAGTTCACTCACTTAAAACAAGACTACAGTGCATGAAGACCTGCAACAGGTGCAAACCCACCTCACCCACCTACAATACTGACTCTAACATGATGGATGTATGGAAGGACCTAATAACCGTAGTTTATAAAATGCACGTAGATGCATCTTTGCACCTTTCACTTGTTAACCGAATCTTTTTGGCTTATTTGGTGCAAACACAAACACCAGCATTTACCGGAGGCCGATGCAGTGACCGACCTTTTGAGAACTACAGATACAGTAATAAAAACGAGAGCGAAACAATATACAAAGAATAACATGTTAACTGAAACAAGGCAACCAGCTCAAACTGAGCTCCCCGTTTTCTTATCTCCCTCTGTCAGTCTGTTCTAAATGAATGCTGAAAATCTGTCCGTTAATCTTTTTCTCTCTTTTTGGCCAACGTGTAAATCTGTGTCTGGAAGTGTGGATGTTTTGATGAATATAAGACCTTTATGCGTGACTATGTGTCTTATTCCTGGAACATGTATAATTATCTTCAGCGAGTGGCTTTTATTCAAACTGTGTGTTTCGAGAAATGCTTCACAAACAATATTTTTATCATTCTTGTCATCATTATTATCCCTCGTCGCCTCTTTTCTTCTCCAGACTTGTCTTTTCTGAGCGGAGCATCGTGCGAGTCTCCCAGCAGCAACTCTCCTCCTCTCGCCATGTCCCCGCCTGCTGCCACTGTCACCACTCCAGGGGTCCTGACCTGCACCAGCCGGCCCTTCGCCTCCTGCCTCCCTCCTCCTCCACCTCTGCCTCCTCAGTCCCCGTACCCCCTCTCCACCCTGTCTTCTCTCTCCTCACTCAGCCCTGCCACCTCACACACTCAGAGACTCTACATCAGCCCTGAATCGCCGTTCTACTGATGGTGAGACTCACTGCTGCACTCAGGAGGGATTTAAACTGTGGTTAATGCAAAACTTCTTCAAAGTCAGGCCTCATCCAGGAGATCCACTTTTGGTGTCTCACTAATATAAGAAAGGTTTCCAAGGCGACAGAGTAAAGGCAGTTTGATTTTATGCTCTAGTTTAGTATAACTAATTTTATTTGACATTATTTGTTATTATTTATTTTAGTTCTTAAGAACATGTTTTCTTCGAAACGTCTGCTGTTAATATGATGTGTAGAGACACTATATGGCCAAAAGTTTTCACTCATCTGCCTTCAGATGCATGTGAACTTGAGTGACTGATGTTGGACGAGATGAATTAGAGAGACCAAACTCTTGGTCTCTCTAATTCATCCCTGCACAGAGTCCTATTGGGATGAGGACTCTGTGCAGGCCAGTCAAATTGTTCTACACCAAACTTGCTCCGGAGCAAGACTGACTCCTCATGATGAGTCATCTTAGAGCAGGAAAGAAAACAACCCCAAACTGTTCCCAAAATGTTGGGAACATGAAACTGAAGTTGCTAAAAAAAAACAGCCCCACACCATGATCACGCCTCCACCAAACTTTACTATTTAACACGATGCAGTCATACAAGTATTGTGACCCTGGCAACCGCCAAACCCAGTTTCATCCATCAGCTTGCCAGATGGAAAGTGTGATTACTCACTCCAGAGTCCAGTGGTGGCGTGCTTTACAAAACTGCATCTGACACTTTGCACTGCGCTTGGTGATGTAAGACGTGTACAGCTGCTCGGCCATGGAAATCCATTCCAGCAGAAGCCGTCTGCATGCCGAGGTGCTTTGTTTTTATACAGCTGTGGCGAAGGAAGTGATTGGAACACCTGAATTAAATGATTTGGATGGGTGAGTGAATACTTTTGGCCATATATTGTGTAATGAAAGGGTTTAGTTCTTCTGGCAGATGTTGTATTCAGTTAAACTTTCCTTCACGATCAATAAAGTTCAGTGAATGAATGAATGAACAGTTGATTTTAAAAGTATTTTTGAAAAAATATTAATTTATGTCAATTAATCAAACAAAAGGTATTCGATTATTCACTTAATCAAATGAATAATCCAGAAAATACTTTATGGCTGCAGCCCCGAGACTCTGAACGCATACGTTACCATGGTGATGTAGACAGCGAGAAAGAGAGCCGCCTTCATAAAACGGACAACTCTGACTTTAAGCTGGACGTACCTTGCTATTCTATCAACAGATAGGATACAGATAAAAAAAAACAACTGGATTTGTTAAATTTCACATTTAAATCCTTACAAATACAAATGTTTAATTTTACCGTGTAACTGCTGCATCACGTGACAACAATCTGTGCTAAAGATGAACCACGGCTCACTGCGTTTGATCACGTATCACTGTAGCAATGCTCGTCAAAAGCGGGTTAATCCAGACGTTCCTGTGAAGTAACACCGTGAGCCGACGTGCCCCCGAATAGCCCGTTCTGAGCCAAGAACAACGTTGCAGACATTCTTTTATTTACTTTTTTTTTTTTTTTTTTTTTTTACGTTTTGTTTTTACTTTTTTTGTTTTGTTTTTATGCCCTCCAGTCATTTTCTGCCGGAGGCGTTTCCTCGCCTGAGGGTCAGAAGTTAGAGGAAGATCCACAGGAGGAAAAGAGTGAGGAAGAAAAGGCAGGACTGTGTTTCTTACATTTACACTAGACACGGTGTAATTGCAATCTGCAGTGTTAATGGGCCTTTTAACATTGGAGCCTTTGTTGTGTTCACTTTTGTCCTTTTGTTATGTGGCGAGGGAGGGGGCGGAGTCACTGTTTTATCATTTTCTTCTTCTAAATATGTATTTACAGGAACCATGTTTCTGTAGTTTTACACAAACATTATTTTACTGTATCCCTTGTTTCATACAGAGTTCCTGCAACATGTTGCTTTTTGATTTTTTAGGAGAAAAGGTTTAATTTGTATTTTAAAAACAGAGAGAAGATCCTGTTTGTGAAAGCAGACCTGAATATTTTGAATGCCTGTCAGGATATTCTGTAATATGGTTTGCTTATAAATTTGCCAAATTGTTAAATTTCAATGAAGTGATGCGTTTTTTGTATTCATGTTAAATCTCTGTGTTGTAACTTGTTTCCAAAAATGAAATTGGAGTATTTTGGAATAAAACTTTGCCACAGCTGATTTATTTACACCTGTACCATTTTGTTTGTCCCAAGAAAATGTAGACTAGTATATAAAGTACAGTACTACAGTACTATGCAAAAGTCTCAAGTCACCGTTCATTTCTTTTTCTTTTTTTTTTGGATCCTGAGAAGCCAGGCTTTCTTGACTTTTAAAGTGGCTTTGAGCAGCGGTTCTTCAGGCATTGTAGGACTTTCTGTAGGCTCATTCACTCATTTCAGTCCAGTCTTTGCACCTGACCGTTTTCACAGGAATGTTTTCTGTCTGTTTGTTTGGCTACTTAACACTTATTTATGTGTCGTTCAAACTTTTAAAGCCACACCAAACTCAAGGGATTACCCAGTGTCTACACATAACAGAAAGCTAATTCAACAACTAACTCAAAGAACTCATTTTAAATTACACACATTCTCTACTAGCAGCTTGTCACAAAAACATATAATTTGTTCCCATTTCTTTAGATAAATCGTAAGAAAATCCAAAGATAACAACAGTTTGACAGACTTAAATTTGAATTTTTGCACCAACCAACCAATTGCAGTCAATTCCCAAAGAGCTATTAGCCAAACACTTGGCATATCTCAGCATGATGTGCAGTGCATCCTTAAAAAAATTGTGGAAACTCGAGAAGTGACGGACAAACGAAGTGTGAAGCCTAAAAAAATGATCTGCAGCAGATGAACAGGAAGTCATGTCCTTAAGGAAATGGTCTCGGTGGAAGGGTGGCAGTAAAGCCATTCTCTAATTAAGGGAAACAGAGAAAAGGCCCAGGTGTATCAAAATGAACAAGAACTGAGGCAAGAGGCCTCAGAAAAAGCATCAGGCAAGAGGCCTGATGGAGTTAAAGAGTCCATATTTGACATTTTTGGTGCAAAGAATCATTTGGTTGTATGGAGGTGGTCAGCCGAGAGGTACAACAGTGAGTATCTGCAGCCATCAGTACCATCAGCCATCATCCAACACGTTGGAGGCCTGAGGTGGATGAACACAGAAAAGTACTGTCCGATTATAATCCACCATGTAATAACATCTTGAAAACACCTGATTGGCAGCAGCTTTATTTTTCAGCATGACAATGATCCCAAACTCACTCCAGTGCTGTAAAAGCGTACCTGGATAGAGAAATCCATAGACAGTGGATCACTATCAGTCATGGATCGGCCTCCCCAGAACCCAGACCGAAACATTACTGAAACACTGTAGGATCATCTCGACAGAGAACAGAAGAAAAGGCAGCCAACGTCTAAAGAGAGCTTTGGAAGCTGGAGAACTATTCCTGAAGACTATTTAAAGAAATTACAAGAATCGCTTGCACGTGTTCATACGCTCTTTGATTGATGTCAGATTTGCATTGACATCAAACATTAGCCTTAGTCAAAGTGGCTTACTTTCAAGTTGGAGGTCGTCAGTGCTGATGGAGTCTTTAGCTACACCGCAAGCCCACAGTGTCCAAGCTGGAAGCCAGTACATCAGCCCAGGAGCGTGCTTCCGTGGTTTTTTTGTGAAGACTTGAAGAATATCATGGCTTCTCCTTTGAAGAAGTGCTAATATCTTGGCTAAGTGTTCCTGTTCAATGTGCTAGTTGTTATTTAATGCAATCCCTTTTGAGCTCTCCACATGTAGTGTCATCTACAGGAGGCTTTTGAACACACCCATACAGTCTTCCATTAACACTTGTCTTATGCACCAGGTTTGACTCACTGCAATTTGGCCTCTTGAACACAATGAATTTCATGCTGGAGGGGCAACATTTTGACCCATCAGCATTAGATGGGAAGGCATCCAGGTGATTACCTTCAAAGGGAGATTTAATTTAAGACTTTAGATTTTGGTGGACTGAGTTATAGGACTTTTACAACACACACCATATTTGGTGCCCTGAGGCTTAAAAATGATAAAAGATCTTTGCTGAGCTGGGATGACTCAGCATCACACAACGTGTTCTGTATATTTTGTAGGAGAAGTAGCACTAGCATTTTATGACAAACTAATGTATACCAACTTCTATCAAGATGGTTGTTTTAACCCCTTGAAAGCCTTTGAGGAGTAACCCATGAAGCTCTTTTCGGCACTGAGCGGTTTCTGTCGTATTTTGGGCTTCTTATAGAACAAGATCAGCGGTTTTGCATCGGACGTTAGTGAAGGTGGTCTGACCGTGCAGCTAAAATTCCTGTTCTGTCTGCTAGCCATTACCTGAGCTGTTAATTAAATAGCAGACCACAGCAAATAGTTTTGAAATTGGATTTTGGCAAATCCCACAAATCTTTTGCTCCCTGAAAGGAACGTTTACCTGCACATTGATGGTACTGGTTAACAAAATCTGAAGCACAAATGTCAGAACCAAAGCCAAATTCTTGTTTCTTGCCTTTAGACATCTGGATGTAAACATCCAGATATCTATAGACTACCGTAAATTCCGGACTATAAGCCGCTACGTTTTGCACAAGCTTTGAACTCTGCGGCTTATTGTCTGGTGCGGCTTTTCTAAGGCTTTTTCATGATTTTTGTGACATCGTAAGAGGATTTGTTTTGGTTTGTTCCGCCATTTTGCCTGGCGGAAAGGCATGTGATCAGACACGGAAAAGAGTGATATGTTGGTCACATGTCCGTCCGCCAACCAAAGTAGTGCTGTACGAATTAGCGCGAAAAAGAGACTAGATTAGCAAGCTGGCTCTCGCTGGCCCTGTACCCATATCTGCAGCAGGTCTCCAAGGTGAACGGCCTCTGGCATGTTAGAACAAGGCAGCTAAGGGAAGTCGGCAAGTCAGATGTATTATTGTAGGGCCTACCTTACAATGTAAAGCGCCTTGAGGCGACTGATGTTGTGATTTGGCGCTATATAAATAAAATTGAATTGAATTGAATTGAATTGAGATCCATAACTTCAGGATAAGGATTGGCTCTAAGGGCTGGGTCGGTCGGGCGGCGGTGCGCGGCCCACTTTGCGGGGCTCTTCCGAGGCTGGTGGAGCAGTCGCTTCGGTCCGTGCACTAGCAACTAGCCCGCCCGCTAGCGCTACTAGCCCGCTAGCGCTACTAGCCCACTAGCGC
>VURO01018791.1:0-10223 GCA_015108175.1 Pelvicachromis taeniatus | reverse complement strand
CTACTTTACTGAAATATCAACTAAGGACCACAGCGTCAGTTAGTAACGCTGCAATGTGTTCACCTGTGTGACTGTCATGCATGGCTCGGGTTTGTAGTACATGAGACTGAAGGTTACACTGGTCCGTTATGTGATGTGCTGTAACAGTTACGTACGATTCAGTGGCTCTCGAAGTCCAAGCGTCGCATGTCAAAGCGACTGTCTCTGCCGAGCTGAGAGAGTCCAGCACTGTCACTTTGACTTCTTGGTACTTCTTGGTGGCAGAGCAATGTCCGTGATGTGTTGTCGGGAAGGAACGGTGTAACGGGGCTCCAGCGTTATAATCATTTTACGAAATCCTTTATTCTCCACAACACTCAGAGGGCGCATGTCTTTGCAAATAAAAAGAAGTACTGACTGCGTTAGTTTTGTTGCACGAGTTGAAGTTGCTGGTACTTTCGAAAAGTTAACTTCTTCAATTGTCCGTTGAGCGGGATCACTTCGTTTCGTTTTAAAATTAGCATTTGACGCTACGTCGCTAGTTAGCTAGCACAATTGGCCACACATTCACTGTTCTAAGTTGGTTTTGGCAAACTACACGCTTATCGCGAGACCTCGTTTTTCCGTCAACGTGAAGGCGGTAAAAACTGCAAACAAGTGGCCGAAGTTTGAATTGCAACATACAAAAGAAATAAACAGTAAATGTATGTAATTTTTCAATTTAAAAAATCGATAACACTGAGTTTGAATATCAATTCAGTATCATTGAACGAAATATCGCGATATTTTGATGTATCAATATTTTCTCACATCCCTAGACGGTACCTTGCCCAGGGGTACCTCAGGGTAGCCATTCGGTGGATTTGAAATACTAATGAATAATGAATTAAAAACAAAGTGAAGTCAGGCTCCAAATGTTTAGTTTGATTTTATATGGCACCAATTCATAACAACAGTCACCTCCAGGTGTTTTATACTGTTAGGTAAAGACAAAAATACAGAGAAAACCCCACAATCAGTCAACACCCCTACCCCATGAGCAAGCAGTTGGCGACAACAGGACAGAAAAACTCCCGTTTAACAGGAAGAAACCCCCGGCAGACCCAGGCTCAGGGAGGGGCGGGGCCATCTGCCGCGACCGGTTGTGCTGATGGAGAGAAATGAGTCTCAACTTCCGCCTACACTAATGTGTGCACACTCTGAAACATGATTGTTGTGTTAGAACAATTTACGTCCACATTAGTATTTCCAGATTGTTCCAGATCCGTCGTCCTTTTTTGACTGAACACGAACATCTGACCAAATTATTATTTCACGGTTGAAGTGTCGTCCCATAAAATAAACACGAGCTCTGCTTAATGGCCGCAGCTGTGCTGTAATTAGATATGAACGCTTATGTGCAGAGTCATGGAAAAACATATTAACCACAGTCATGCGCTCGTAATGTTCTGTTTCGGTTCCAGCTAATGGACGAGAAAGCGGTTATCATAAATTCAGCTTAACAACTCTCAGCATTATTTTCATCCATGCTGGCGTTTATCATCGCTGACCTCCAGGTGCTTTACCTGCACGCAGGTCCGGACACGAGCTTGTCTGGGTTCCTCAGCTTTTGCAAAAACTACTTTGATGATTTAGCAGTGCAGTTGATTTTGAAAACACTGTTTGTCATTTTCCAGTGAGGAAAAAATGTGGTTTTGATCTGAATCGAGGGCTGACGGAGAGAAACACGTGTCGAGACATCTAACCCGACGTCAAAGCAGTTTACCCACTGATGGCCGACTTGTTTGTTGGTGGTTTAGTCTGTATAGACACTTAACCATGTGGGTTTGCAACGACACAACATCTGCAGGTTGACTTGATACTCAGTATTTGTCTCTATTGTTCAATTAGTGCGTTTCCATGTAATCGAGCTGAGAACGTGAGCAGCCGACAGCTGAACCTGGAGCGAGAGAGATGGGCGGCGAGGGGGACCTTGTGCCTCGTGGCGTGGAAATGGGACACCCATCCAGTGACCCACTTCGCATGTATTATAGATTCCATTAAAATGTCAACGCGCTCGCGCTCAACTGAAGCGTCTCACCGCCCACATGCTCGCAGCTGCCACGCTCCTCTTCTCCTCCTCTTCTGCCGGCCCAGCTGCTCCTTCCTTTACTGTCAAATATTTCTCTATTTTTTTTTTTTTGCTTCCTCGTTGTCGCCCTCTCCTCCTCACTTTTTAAAGTGGACAGAGTAAAATCCCCTCAACCATCACATGTGCAACCCTAACAGAGAAGCATTTAAACTGAAGTTAAAAGACACATGACGTGCATCTGACTTGGTGCTCTTTATGATTATAGATACATATGAATCTTTGTTTTGACTGTGTCTTTATAAACATTCAGAGGGGTTTGCAGCGTGTCTCCAGCCTACAGTGAGGTCAGACTCTCAGGCTGCAGGTACGATTACCCATCAGCCAAAGGTTAAGCAGCCCGTTAGAGTCCAATCCCTCCTGTAAAGCACATTTACCGAGGCTGCACTGCACTCGCATACGTAACGCGACATATTAACATTTCTGTCAGCTCCTCTGGATTTTGACAGCTGGACAGTCTGAAGATTGTGTTTACAGAGATTTCAGCGATAACATGGAGCTATGAAAGTGAGGCGGGCAGACTTTTAACAGGATCTGATTTATTTCACACTCCTGGAAAACAGCAGCGGGCCGTTCTTCACACCTCGGCCGCTCACTTTTGTTCTCCGTTTTTGTTGTTCATTCGTGCCGCACTTTCAGAGAACTTTTGCAGGCAGAGCAGAGGACTTCGAGTGGCTCCTAATATGATCATTTTTAATACCTGGAGTCTTTTCTGAGATTTATTTTTGACCCTGCATCTAATCATGCACGCAGACACAGATTCATGCATTCATACATATGTATGGGTGCTCACACACTCCGCTCTGTGCTCGATGCGGCGATAAACAACTGCAGGATGTATGACTGTGTCCTCCCTCCGAAAGAGCTCCTTTGTCTCTTAAGATAATATCTCCACCACAGATAAAAAGAGACTATTAACATTTCATGCAGCGGGGGTAAGCCGTGACCTTAAACGAGTATCTACTGAGCTGCTCGCCTCTCATCTGATCCAAACACACGCACTAAAAAACATCCGAGCCTAAGTGAGCATTTGTCCCGATAGCACCTCCGAACAAGAGCTCCTCTGCAATTAAATGAAGGGCCACCCATTTCGAAGTGCTTTGTGAGGATGGCATTAAGCAGAGGAAACGTTCGTGTAAACTGTTTCTCTCTTTCTCTTGATTGGTTTTTCTGGCTATAAACATGCCTGCGCATTTTGCTTTTAACTCGTTCCCACCCTTCAGAGGGAACTTAAGCCCTAAACATTCGCCCTCCTCTGCAGGCCTCATCCGTCCCCTCGCATGCCCTGCGTGCCTCCCGTGCTTTGAAAGCGAGAGGGTCTGTCCACAGATGCTCTGATACGAGCTAAAGACGGACAGACGGACGGCTGATTGATTGGATGGATGGAAGTAGACGGCAGCCGAGAAAGCTGGCCCGCCTCTCACAGCTGTTTGCGCCGGACGCTTTAATCTAGCGGCGAGCATGCAGGATCGGGGCTGGGCACCGCAGATCCTGCCTCAGCTGCCCCGGGTGGGAGGTGCCCGCCTGCCAGAGGGATTAACGGGGAGAGAGGGAGGATTCAGCCACCGCTTGTGCCGCGGGGCCATCAGGCTCAAATAATCCGATGAAAGGCGGATCGTGACGAGTGCAGGAGCGCCTCGTAGGGCTGGCACCGAGTTGCGCTCGCAGCGTGAGGGTTCGAGTCAGAGGTCTGCACATCCAGAGGATGTTCATGTGAAGGTCAAACAGCAGCCGGCTGTGTATGTGCAGGTTTTGTGCTTCTTACAGTGTTTTTCATCATAACATGCATATGTTGGTATGTTGGAACGAGTATGACCACCATAAGCAGCTTAGACGGAGCCTGTATAACACAGACCATGGAGGCCAGCAGGCCAGCAAGGATGGCTTGACCTGCATTTTTAAACATTAAAGGAAGTCGGCGATAAAGATTTGTCCCACTGACTAAAAAAAGATGAACATTGCCACCTTTTTTTGTTTGTTTTTTTAAATAAGAATAGAGCAGCTGCACACTTAAATAGTGCAGGTTCAGCGACATCCACCCATGCTACACTCCTCATGCTTGTTTTATGGTACCATGGTCGTGTTTGCATACGCATTAGCCTGCGCAGAGCGGTTTTCAATCTATGCAAACATCCTCCTGTGCAAGTCTCCAAATATTTGATAGCGGATCGCTCAAATACACACGGGTGGAGCGGCTGCAAAAGGGAAGGACGTTCACCAGGAACAGAAGACGCACTCAAAAAATCTCCAAAGATACCATATGGAGAAGTCTGCAGGTGGCTGCAGTGGACACTTTTCATGTTTCCAACTCTTGGTTTCAAACAGCACAGGCTGGGGGGGGGGGGCTCAGATCAGCTGCACTTTGAGCACTGCCCCCATCTGGTGGCGCATGCTCTCTGCAGGTAATCGGGCTGTCCATAGCACCCTACAGTCAATACATTTGTAATTAAAAAATAAATTAATTAAAAGGTCTTTTAAAATAAAGAATAAGCAGCTGTAAAATTGTAATGAGTGGAAGAGTGTATCGGTGTTAACTCACTGCTGGAGCCTCAAGTGGCAAATGTTAGGAACTGCAGTTTGTGGTCGCACAGACATTAAGTACCCTGTATTTGAAGGAGGAATCTGCACAGTGTCTTGTGCAGCTTTTGTCTTGATCCTGTACACGGACGTCTCAGTGTCGTGAGGAGTGTGACCTCTACCCGAGGCCTCCCCTCAGAAACAAGTGTGTTCGCTCAAGCTGCTAAATATGGTCTGCTCCAGCTTGTTATGCACTGTACATACAGTACAAAAACACTCGTGCAAATTCCAAAGGGCACAGGAGCACCGGGGCGTCGGCTGGTATGCAAACAGAAGAGAGTCCTTGTGTAAACCCAACCCTGCCAAAACCACTTCACACAGATCCTCACGCAGAAGGAACCACGGCTGCAAGACAGGTGTGCTGTGACAATGACACCTTTCCTATGCGACAGCTAGTTTGGACCAGCTACACGAGTTTACTCACAAAACACTTTATCAGAGAGCAATCAAATCTATCACATGTTGGGCTTTGGTATGACACGTCTCATGACACTGAAGCTAAAAAATCGATACGGGCCTTCAGAGATTCTGCTTTTCTTGTAACTCGTAAAATGTTCTTGCTGTGAAGCTCAAAGCGTCTTCATGACAGAAACGCCGGTGCCGTTTATGAACTGGCTCTTACGTTTCGATGACCCGCTGTTGGCTCTAAAGTGAAGTAGGTCTGCGTACGACGGCGCTGTCGGGGCATCTGTTGGGTTGATCAGGCCGCCGGTGCAGATGGCAGCAGAGCGATGCCTGCTGGGACGTGCGTTAGTGGCGGGCTGTCATCGTGATGTTCGGTAAGCGCTGACGGTGACTTCACCACACCAGACGACGCTGGTTTCACGTCTCTGTCTGCTGACCAGGAGAACACCGTGAACTGTTCCTCAGCGAGACTCACTGCAGTGGAGCGGTGCTTAAATCAAAGACTTGCTGAAATGGTATCGTTAAACATCCGATGTGCACACAGCAGCCGATTTGCGATGCAGTTGTTAGTATGCTGTATTTTGACAGTAAGCTTCAGAGGAGGTAATTAAAGTAATCTGCATTTACGTTGAGAAGCAGCAAAGCATTTGATGGGAATTCTGTGTGGGCGATTACTTGCTTGCTCTGCAAGAAAGCTCATCTGCATTTTAATTTGCATTCTTTAGTGTCATCGCACTAGTTGTGATGCTGCACTATTAGTCATTTTAAATGACAAAGGAACCCACATGAATTCTCTTTAGTGACTAATGACTCTGTTTCCTGTCCAAGCGCCTCCCTGCGGTGCTTCGTCTTTGTTGGTGTTGGACAGACGCCCAAAGACCCCAAAAGCCACTCAGTCGTCATTCTCGCGTCTCTCCAGCTCTTTATCAGCATTGTGTACTGCATGAGTACACTCATACACTCACAAAAAACTCACCTGGTCCCAGACACCAAATATCTGAACGCTTCAGAGAAGAATCCCGATCAGGTCGACTCAGATTTCAGTTTGGACATTGTGCCTAGAATCAGGACCTTCTCATGGAAAGTCATGCAAACTGTGCAGCAACATATTAATGACTAACCTTGCATTGTGGACGAGTCGTTCTGAACTTTGGTCTGCTTTCAGGATATTTTTAATGAGTGGATCTGTAAAAGCGCTGTTGTAAATCTACAACAGCGCTTTACGTGTTGTAGATTTAGTCGCCTGTTTGCCAAAAGGCGCCTGAAGGACTCTCAGACCACGATAAACAAAATCCTCTGGTCTAATGAAACAAAGATTGACGTCTTTGTCCTGAACGCCCAGCATCACGCCAAGACCATCCCTACGGTGAAGCATGTCGGTGGCAGCATCATGCTGTGGGAGGTTTCTCATCAGCAGGAACTGGGAGAGTAATCGGGGTCAAAGGAAAGATGAATGCAGCGACGTACAGAGACATCCTTAATGCTTCAGAGTACTCTGGACCTCAGACTGGGGCAACGGCCCCAACAGGACAATGACCCTTGAGTTGCACGCTGGAGCCCAGACTTGTACCCGACCGAATATCTGAAAATAGCTGCGCACCGATGCTCCCCGTCCAACCTGATGGAGCTGAGAGGTTCTACAAAGAAGAGCAGGAGAGGCTCCCCCCAAAAATAGGTTAGCCAAGCTTTTAGCATCATACTCAAAAAGACCTGAGGCTGTAAATGCTGCCCGAGGGGCTTCAACAAAGTTGAATCCATTTTGGAAAACGGCTGTAACGTGACAAAATGTGGACGTGGTGAAGTGCTGTGAATACTTATGAATGCACTGAATTTCCTGGAGAGTAAAATGACGACCTGAAAATACAACGTTTGAACATCAGGCTAATGTGTCAGCAAAGAGGCTGGAGTCCTGCCTTCTTAGCTAGCTGCTAACATCACCGGCTCTCTGAAATGTGTTCCCTAACCTTGCACTAGGAATTTCCACTTGTTTCCTTCAGCCAGCATGCAAAGACAGGAAGACGTCTATTTTTTTCAAACCCGTTTTCTCAAAGAGGAAACAACGGCGCGGCTCTTCTTTTCTATTCTCTTCGACGGTGAATATGTTTGTACTTTTAAAATGCAAATTGGAGTCCTCTGTCTGTGCGTTCGAGCGCTGCCCGTTTAGTGGGAAAGACGTTCCTCCTGCTCTGTGACGTCTGCACTGCTGTAGACCGAAGATGAAACGAAAGCAAAACACAGAGAGGTAGAAAAGGAGAGCAGTCGTGCGGGAGAAGATCATTTGATGCAGTGTCTTTGGTTCTTTGATCTCTCGTGCAAAAATCTGCTTTTGTTTTGAATTATTTGATATGCAGTGTACTAATCCGGTCTTTTTGACATCTGTGCTGATTTTTATTCCAGTTTTTACATCACCGCTGGTGTCGCTCTGGCTTCTGAGGATCACTAAAGACAGCAGTATCATGTTGAAAAGACAAATTCTAGTGTTTTTGCTGTAGCTGGCTGCTAAATTCATTCATCCAACACCCTGGCTGTATTTTCTCCCACTAGGCTCCACGCATCTCGGGGATCCGCGGGCCACGTCGAATCCCAGCTCGCCCTCCTCCTCTCCGCACACCCCCAGTGCCCTGGGAAGCGGCATCTCTGATCCAGTCCTGAACGGAGGCCTGTGTTCAGCCGCTTACTGCAGCTCAGCAGGGGGTAAGTATACCCAGACAGGAAACTGCTACTGTAGATGGAGACAATCAATCACCCCACAGGGGACTCTGGGAAGCCATTATAGGGTAGTCAGCAGATGTCATCCTGCAGTAGTTTGGAACAATGGCCAGCACGTCGTGGTTCTGCTGCTGCTGGAAGCAGGAAAATGTTTTCGGCACGTGTTCTTATGTCACGTAACTCTGTTTATGTAAATGGCACAGATGCAGTGTTTCTGTGCCCACAGGGGTGTCGTTTTTAAAGATCTTTTAGCGTCATACTCGAAGTCGGAAGATTTTTTTAAGTAGAGCATCTTTAGGAATTGATGGCTGGCACACCACCGGGGATGATTTTGAGACGGTAATTGAGTCTCTGTGATCCATAAATCTTAGATCAACCAAAATCGACGGCAAATGGCTGAAAATTCATGGTTCATCTGGCTTTTCACAGAGTGTTTTATTCTTCAGCAAGAAAAGCAAACTTTTTGGAAGTTAAGGTCACGGCTAAAGCCGGGAGGTTAAATCCAGGCACCACATATTATTCTCTGCACTAACTAAACTAAAGCCAGCAGACGGCAGTGAATGAGGCCGGCATAAAGACAGGACTGCACTTCGTCGTAGGCTTGAACAAGCGCGTGTCTCTAACTGCTAACCCCAACATAACCAGCAGCTTTTCTCACCGTTTCACCCCATTTGGATCTGCCCATTAATTCTATTCAATTTTAGGTTTATATTGTAAGGTAGACCCTACAACAGAGAAAACCCCCAACAATCATATGACCCCCTATGAGCAAGCACTTTGGCGACAGTGGGAAGGAAGAACTCCCTTTTAACAGGAAGAAACCTCCGGCAGAACCAGGCTCAGGGAGGGGCGGGGCCATCTGCTGTGACCGGCTGGGGTGAATGAAGGAAGATAGGATAGAGACATGCTGGGGAAGAGAACCAGCGTAGTTTACCTGTATGAAGAGTAGTTTACCTGTATGACATCAGGTTATTTGATGCATTGGGTTCAGCTTCGTCTTTGTGTCTTTGCAACAGGAACAACTCCGAATTCTCCGGCCAGCCTCCCCAAGTCACCCACGTTCCCATCCGGCCGCGGACCTTGGTCCGACGAGTGCTCCATCTGCTACGAGAACACCGTGGACACGGTCATCTACGCCTGTGGGCACATGTGCTTGTGCTACACCTGCGGCCTCAAACTCAAGAAGATGTCCAACGCCTGCTGCCCCATCTGCAGGAGGCAGATTAAAGACATTATCAAGACCTATCGCAGCACGTAAGGGAACAGGGGTGACAGGATGGCCTCGATATTCAATGAAACCCAGGGTTACAAAAAGAAAGGTTTAGGTTCGGGGAAACACGAACACTGGTACTCTGATTTGGCATTTTCATACAAATATTGGTGGCCAGTTCTCTCACGTGACCTTTTCTGAGTTAATGCCGCTTCACTGGGAAGGTCTCTCTCTCTTTAGAGTCACAGCCTCCGACAGGAAGTTCGACCAAACTCTATTCTTGCCAGAAGTGTTTGCTTTCTCCGGGGCTCATGCAAGACTTTGAAAGAAGAGGGGGGAAAAAACTGAACCAGTTTCAAAATTCTTTGATTTGTTGAACAGTGTTGTAAGATTTAGGAACTATTGCCCATTTGCGCCAAAGCAGATGAGTCCCTTTGGGTCTGAATGTCTCAGTAGATCTTTTCGGAGGATGACCGAAGCTCTGAAATATGCCGTCAAGGCGATTTACGACTTCACAAAAAGCACACCCGCTGCAGGTAATCATCTCAGTACGTCACAACTTGTGTCTGTGCGTTACCGAGAACCGGACGCTCAGTCTGCATCACAGTGCTGAAGCGACGGACCTCTGTTAGTGTTGTGGTGATTATCAGTGAGTGACGTGTCTAGCGACGCAAGGCGGTGCTGAGTATTTTAAAGTAGGATTGTAAGACCTCTTGTACTCATATAATCTAATGTACCTTTCTGGTAGTTTTACTGCAAACGTTGGTGGTAGCTATATTGTTGTTCTAGCTAGCTGCTTGCTCTGCAATGTGGTTTGTTGCACTGAAATCTGCATCATCCTCTCAGAAAAGCCCCAAAACCGACCGAGAGGACCAAGACACTCATTGGCTGAAACAATCTATAAGCCATAGACTGTATATAAAAGAGGGACGTAGCCAGGTGCATTTGTGAAATTTCATTTTGAAGCCTCAGTTTGATCAACTTTTGTTTTTAACTTTAAAAATTGCGCAGGATTGGGGGAAACCACAGAGGCCACATGCTCACACACTGATGATTTGTCCATCATGAAGTGGCCCCGCCCTCATTTCTAGTAGTATGCTTTTATGTTGTACCCCCTACGGTTCCTGCTGCACTGACATTAAACCACTAAGAACATAACATCATCAGGATTTTAGTCTGATTTTCCTCTCAGAGGAGTCGTGCCTCTTCTGCAGT
>VURO01018790.1:7953-24409 GCA_015108175.1 Pelvicachromis taeniatus | reverse complement strand
ATCTAAGAGACTTATATAACATGTTTAACCTGAGTAGCGAAAGACGGCGGTGGGTTTGAAAACGTTTTGCCGGGAGTCCGGTGTTCACACCGGCTATACTAAGCCTTGAACCCCGGCTAGCTATCGAGCTGGTGGGTAACTGACGTCTCCGAAAATGAGGGAGCGCTTTTGAAAATATGTGGGGTCTTGATAAACTGATCAGATATTTGAGGTTTACACAGCTACATTCTCACCTGAAAATATGTTAAACGTTTATTTTGTTACCCAGAAAGAATAATAAGAGTAATATTAAAACTAACTAGCCACAGCTATTGTTGAAAACTGAGCAGGGCCGGGCTATGAATTCTGGGACACAGATTCTTCTTCTTTGGGGTTTAACAGCAGCTGGCATCCTTGTACATGCAGTGCTGCCATCTTCTGTTTCAGTCTGTTATTACACTCTTAAATCCTTCGTGCGTCTTTTGGGATCTTATAAAGCTTCAAAGGACGCGTCGACTATTCAATCGTCGTCGACGATTTTGATAGTCGACGTAATCGTGACTAGTCGACTAATCGTGGCAGCCCTACTGTACAGTAAGTTAAATTATGCTAAACATGTTAATGTATGCATGAAATTGTGGCATTTAAATTACTTTAAAGGTGTGGGAATGTTTGACTTTTTGTTTTTGATGATACACAGGGTAGAGGCAGAGAAGGCCCGGGCATCAGCACAGGCACATGCTGAGGCTAAGTCCCAAGTGCACGATGAAGTGTCCAGGCTCCTGTCTGCACAGCGAGCTGCGGTCCAAGAGAGCCTTCAGCAGGCTTTCATACGGGAGAGGATTTCTGCTGAGGATGAGAAGCTCCGTGCTCAGTTATTAGTAAGTCCTTGAAAAAAAAGTATTTAATATGTTGCTGTTAATGTGGCAATTTCATGTTATCTTGCTAATACACATGCATCCAAATCTGCACCATGACCAACACATGAGTTTTCATGTTCTCCCTGTGCATGCATGGGCTTCCCTCTGAGTGCTTACGGTTCCTTCTGACTGTCAAAACACACGTAGGTTAGATTAATTTGCAGTTAGGCAAGTGTGAATGTGAGCACTAATGACTGTGTTAGCCTTGTGTGTGATTGCTTACCTGTACGGGACATGCCCTACCTCTTGAACTGTATCAGCTGGATCTGACTCAGGAGTGTTGTGCAGTGTCAAACACTGCTATTTTGTTAAAGACACCGTGTGCATTCCAGATATGCACACGGTGTCACTTTGGTGTGTTTCCCATGGCAGATTGGCTGTTGGCTGTAGCTGTTGTAAGAGGAAGCTTACTCTTGTCTAAATAATAGTTATGTTTGATGGACAGATGGGGATGTGTGTTCATGTATGTCATCACTACAGTTCAAAAGCAGAGATTGACTATTTTAGTTGTACGGAGGAGAGCAATTTGTTTTTATCCCAATTCCAAAGATGCATACTGCGTCTATTACAACAGCATGGCTTCATAGTAGAAGAATTCAGATGCTGAACTGCCTACAGTCCAGACCTTTCACCAACCTCCAGTAGCTGGTCTCCTGAGTTCCCAGTTTACCAAGTATCATTAAAATAAGACAGGATGCTGCAGAGTGATAAACTTTGCCTTGTCCTACCTTTTTTAAAATGTGTTGCAAATTCAAAATTACCCATATACCCCCCTTTTTGTCGGTTTAAACATTTGTTGTGTTTGCCGTGTTTCCACCACGAATAAAATCTGGGTCCATTTTTGCAAATTATTGCATTTTCTTTTTATTTACATTTCACACAGCATCCCAACTGTTTTGGAATTGAGGTTGTACATGAGAAAGGGTCCCATTTTATTTTCACACATTCCTGCTCTGTCACACACATTTGCACTCTGAAGTGAACCTTTTGGTGGTTACGCAGAGCATAAGTGGTACAGCGACAAATGTTAGGCTGTGAGCATCACTGTGAGCAGCAATTCATAGAATATATTCCTTTTTTACCCATTCTCAACACTGTATATATCAACGCTTTTTCTACATTATAAAAACTCATAGCACGGTGTCAGAGCACGGCTTTCACTTTAAACATAGTACAGTAAGTAAACAGCTCTCTGCTGTAGATACTGTTGTCCTCTTTTCAAATCTCGGCCTGTTCATCCTGCTGCTGTTATGAAATATACCTTCATTTTGAGCTGTGTCTTTATTTCCTGCAAATTGCCCTTGTAAACATTGTCAGATGAGCATTCTTTACCACACACACACACACACACAGGCAGTGTATTATTTTCAAAAAGAAAACACATTTTCCCTGGAGTGTGGCTGCTGTTTACAAACCTATGCTATTGATTATATAGCTCATTTCACACGTTCATCGGCGTAATAGAAAAATGAATCATTTTGTTGCGAGAGAGAGAGAGGGAGAGAAGCGTTGACGTGATTCCTAGCCGCGGGACAAGCGTACGAGGGATCCTTCATTTGGAACGGCGCTCAGATCGAAAGTTAAAATAAATAAATAAATAAATAAAAGGTGATGAGTGAGAGAGATGGTGAGGATGGGAGACTCATGGCGTGATGTGCTTTTTCAGGCAGCCTCTGTGAAGAAGTTTCAGTCATAAGTTTTCTGCAATTTAATTTCAGTTGTTTTCATGGGAAAGAAGGCAGGACAAATGAGAGGGAGGATACAGTTAAAGGAAAGGAAGGACAAGAAGTTAACACCTTTTACTGTACGTATGGAGCAGCATAGTGGGTGGCAGGTCTTACTGAACTATCACAGAGGAAAGTCCTTGTGCGTATCTTTGCCCATATCTTCCTGAAGTACAAACTCCCTACATTTAAGAGAACTTTTCCTATAAGCTGTGAAGTTGTTTCTTGTAGCCCCAAGGCTAACCTAGGGCCATTAGGAGCCTTTGAAACTACAGATAGACAACGCCGCAATAGCTTGGCATTCAGCAGCAGACAGAGCGTACACACAGTCATTTTCACTCTTTGTTCCGTTCTTTGTAAGCTATATTTTCTACATAAATTCACTTGATAGTTGCTATTTCCCCTCCAGTTTGTCTCTCCTTCATTTAAAGCTGACATAATGCAGCTAAAGAATCTCTGTCAGAAGGTTTTACTGTTTTAAAAGTGTGTACGTGTGTGCGCCTGTGATAATTTTCTTCCATCCGAGCATTCTTTTGGAGTGCTGGAGTTTTAATAGAATGTGACGGGTTATCAGTGGAGGCGCAGTTCCGTTCGCACCACTCATGTAATTGTCAAGTCAGACGCTTGCACACAGCCACTGTTCTTTTCAACTGGAAATGGACTTTTGCGTTTTAAAAGACAGCCTCTCGCCCAAGACGTCTCCCACCCATTGTCATTTCACTCCGTGTTTGTCAAACTCCGGGATTGTCTACTACCCACAGTGAGCTCACCTTTGATGAAACATTAAACAAGTTGCGTTGCGTCGTGTCCATCTCCTGCCTGTTTGTCTTTAAGCACATCGATGTCTTTGTGTGACATGTTTTCGTTATTAACAAAAGAAAAAAATCAAATGCTAAGATACTCAATTTGGAAGATAAGGAAATAAGTGCATTGAATCTTTTAATTTTTTCAAATATATTGTTTTTTAACTACCGTATATCTTCCAATTGTAGCACGGGCATTTATTAAAAAAATTATCCGGCCGGCCCGGAGTTTTTAGACTGAGGTGAAAAGACAGTGAGTTTATTTACAGTGCTTCAAAACGTATTCCAACAGTTCACAAGTAATGCAGTTCCCAATTGTGCTCCTCCTTTGCTCCCGAGTTTCTCCATGTCTGTGGTAGCCCAGCACGAGTGGTGCTCCCCGAAACTTCTCTCCGCCCGACTCTCCAGGAGAGGACGTAAAAGACCAGTAAGCAGGTTTGCTAGTCGACAGTTCCAGTTCAGTGTAATAATCCCACTTTGATGGTCGCTGCATCCAGCTTAAATGCCGCTGCCGCTAGATGACGGCTGATTGGAAACAGCTGGCCGAGTGATGAGACGTGGGAGGACTGACAACAGCGTGGAAGGTTTTTTTTTTTAGCATTCCAGTCACACTCCATACCAGTTGGTGGCGCTAATGCACCATTCAGTTGTTTGCCAACCGCCAATACAATGTAAAAAGAAGAAGAAGACAGCGCAGAGGGACTTCTGGGTCGAAGGTCGCCCGGCTACTATCGGAGACCGGCGTCTATTTGTCGTGACTGGCGTTTATTAGAAACCAGTGTTTAAAAGAGACAGGCTTCTAATGGAAGATATACAGTACTCTTCAGATCGTCTAGTTGAGCACCTCTGCACAGATTAGCCATCAAATTAAATTTACATTGATGTTAAGAGCATAAGTATCAGTAATTGAAAGGTGAAAGTAGTTGTAATGGCAGGGCAGAGTCAATAAGTTTATCAAGTAAGATCTTGCGGGTGAAGTTATGGCTAAGCATTAGCACTAGTCTTCTTCACAACAAATGCATTGCCTTGTAGGGTTCTCAAAAAAGTCAATACTTGGACAATAATCTGTATTAAAAATTACTGTTAGAGTAGATACTCATTTGCACACACACAACACCTTTAAGCAGTTGACATTCATGTCAGTGAACAACACGGTTTTCACGAGGTCAGTAATGCACGTTTAGCTATTTGCAATTATTCAGTTATCACATTTTCAGATTTTTGTCTTCAAAGATACTGTAAGTATCAGTTCTGGTGACATCCTTACTGACACCCCAATTAACTTTTAAGCTTTATTCATTTGTTTTTTAGTAGTTTAGTAGTTTTTGAATTCCCCTCATTCTTTCTTTTATACAGTACTTGTTTTCTTAATTTATCTTCACTATACCAAAAGTGCTTTGTTACTGAATTGACTGTTAATTTTGATGTTGTAAGTTGTTTGCACAGCCATTTGATATGTGCAATATATATACAACGTGTACTGGCTTTAAGTCTAGTGTTGACTGAATATATTCAGAGTGAGTTATAGATACCATTCTGCTGTGTTCCCAGGAAAAAAGTGACTTGTTGTTGAAAATTACCAGTACAAGTAAGAATGTTTTGAAAACTGCTGGATTTATTTTAGCCCACTGGCATATCTGGTGTCAAGAGAAATGAGAGTGTACTTTTTTTCAGCATTGTTGAAAGTGAAAGAGTTGAGAGCGTCGACTATAAGTAAACATTGCATCTGTCACCAATCAATCTAGCTGTCTGACAGTGGAGGACTTTATTTTTTATTCTTTGTTGATTTAATATGGGAGGAAGAAAGAATAAGAAAAAATGACGGGAGAAGAGAAGAAGAAGAAGAAGTTGAGCAAAAAAAGTGAGAGCAGCATGTGATCTTAAACTTTAGTTTATTTGAAAACAGTATCACAGAATAATCTGACTTTAATATTAAGCCAGAAAAAGATGTGTTTTTGCTTAAAATGAATCTCAGAATGTTTCATTTAGATGTAAGCTGACCTGAACCCTGCTCCCATGTTCGCTGCCACTGAAAACCCTTTGTCTATGGCAGCAGTAGCTCTTTGTCCAGCATAGTATTGATTTGTCCCCCTCATTAAGATACAGGTCACGGTGAGCAGCAGAACACCATACATTCCCTCTTCTACTTCACACACAATGAGAGCGGTGTTGTGAGCAGTTATGCCTCCCCATGCTCACCTATAATAGCCATAACCTTCACAACCATTGCTGCACCAATCACAGAGACACCTCTTCTGGAGATTTGCCCCAAGACACTGGGTTAGACCAAGGTTTGGTTTTATTTGAGGTTTTATTGATTTAGATTTAGCTTTATTTGGTCTGGATTCTGACTTCCAGTAATTGATTTATAATTCACTCTTGTTATTTATATACCAAGGGAAACAAGATAAAAAAAAATCCTAATTTATTTTGGGAATCTTTTAAGGAAGGCATGAACAATTATCATTGTTTTTAGCATTTTTGATGTGGGAAAGATCAAGAAATTTAAATATTCTTTTCATTTCATTTCTATCTGTTGTTTTTGCTCTTCTTTTGCTTCTTTTACTTTATTTGAACCTTGCCAACAAAAATGTTGTTGTATAGCCGCTTGCCAACCTGTCAAGCATGTTTAGGCAAATTCTTTTTTTTCTATTCTTTTTTTTGTTTTTTGTTTTTTATTCTTTCTCTGCAAAAAACTATTATGTGTATATAAACACGACATTGAATGCAACCAGCTATATTTTCTGATAAATAACAAGTGTAACCAGGATACTCTGCAGCACCCTGGTGGGATTGCTTGTCTTTCCCGTCCCCGTCAGGGTGACTGGCAGCAGTCAGGCAGCAAGTCTACCGGTAATTGAAACTTCACAGTAGTGTAGGCAGGGGTGTGCGTTGTCATCAACACTGCTGGGTTTCTGGGGTTCTGTTGTCGGAGGGGAACATGTTCACTGTCAGCGATCACACGTGTTCTGCCACTCGGGGGTGGGGTGGGGGACAGCACAGGAAGGGGGAACACTGGAAATGTGTTGATGTTGTAAATGTGTTCCTGCGTGGACTAGGTGTTTTTCTTTAATAAACAATAAACGAGCAGACGTAATTACTCTTGAAATAATTCAGTATTATGTTTAGTTATGCTCGTATTCTCTTAATTTACGGTTGCTCGTCCAAAGGAGAGAAATGATTGGATTTAAGATTGGAGATTAAACTGGCTGTAAGGAAATGACAAAGCCTCATGATTCATACTGAAAAGCTAAATCACAACACTTATTGTTTTAAGTCGCACTTGCTGGGTAACCTAATGAATGCACTTTCTTCTCATCATGTGTTCACCTGACATATTCATGTGGAAGAACTGTGATCGGGAGCTTAATGTAGCAGAGATGGCTTAACCATAAACCTGAATTGGATAACAGTTCAATTAGTGCTTAATTGAAAAGGCATTAAAAATGATTAATATGTCCTCCTTTTTAGTGGGTACCAGCTGAAGGGAAAACAGAAAAGACCAGTATATAAATCAATATAAATATAATTTTGTCTTTAGTTACTGACAGAGCTGTGCTTTTGGCAGAGATATACACAGACGTGGCCTGAATGAGTCATAGAAGTCTTATTCACAGTGTGCGTCCATCTGTCACTCCACGCATCTGTGTTTTAATACAATCATAGACCTTCGCTGTCCCCTCTCTTTTGATTTTCAACGACTTGGCTCCCTGCAGAGCCAAACTGGTCTTGTGGTCTATCAATCACTTGGCCATAGCGTCTCACCCAGACACAGACTCTAACCCTAAGGCAGGCTTTTCAATCAAAGCAAGAGTCATCAATCTTTTGTAGCTTTAAACAGTTGTTTGGGTGGGGTAATGTTTTGTCTGCTATTATCAAACTGGTCCAAAACACTCAAATTTTTCATTTGTTTTACTTTTTTCCCCCACCCTTTATGACCCGTAGCACAAAGCTGGGAACCTTAACCTTAAATCTACTGTAGGATTGCATTAGCTTTACCTGAAGGATAACAAATGAACAAACAAGCAAAAATGAAGACTCTTATTGAGTTGCATGCTTATCAGCTATATTATTGATGATTTTACTGGCTCTTATCAATATCGACCGATACTAGTTATTTGCCGAATTATCAGAATTAGTGTTGTAATGGCCGTGAATCAAAATAAAAAGTAAAGAAGACATGGGAGAAACACCCTCCAACAATGTCATGTGATTTTCCAGCAGACAGGAAGGAGGACACGCCACAACTTTCCTATTGGCATTGCACATGTTTTAAACACCTCAAACACAACCACCAGCTGATCTAACCAACCATACATAACAATTGTTAGGGGAATTTGTTTATATTTTGTTCGACTGAAAGATAAAAAACATCAGCCAATATTTCATAATATTGTATTTTTAGATTCCCAATCTAGGTTATAAAAATCCTATATCGGTAATAATATTTAAAAACAGGTATATAATGTGTATAATTGAAGAGACTGTCATACAATTCTCATTTTTAAGGTTCTCAAATCATAAATGAGTATATACATCGTAAACAAACCTTCGGTGTTATCAGTGAGATTTGATAAATTAACCGTAGTATTAATGTTGGCTCAGTTGATACTTTCTAGACATCCATTTCTACACATGGAAAATCTCATATAGCCATTTAAAGCTGCTTTACTTTGCCCATAGTTGTTGCTCATCTGCAAGAAGCTTTGCAGCCCACCTCCACCACAGCTTATTTTTTGATTCTTTTACTTACTTAATAAACGCTACATTTGTTGTGACTAAAGCCTGCTGTGTTCTGTGGTTCTGGGGACTTGCTGGGGTTCTCTCTCTCTCTGCCTCCTGCTTTGTGTGTATAAAGGCCAGGAGGTGTGCTCACAATGCCTTGAGATTTTCATGTACTATGTGAACGTGGAAGGGTGGGAGACAGAACGGTGCGATGCTGCCAGATATAAATTTACCACAGATGAAAATAACAATATTTTGTTAACTAGTGTTCCTGACTGAACTTAGAGGTAGGTACAGCCTGGTCTTATTCCATGTCAGTTTTTCTCACCTTTGCTTAAAGCTGTGTGTGGAGTAAAAGAAAACAACAGATATGGAGATGAGAGAGAATTTGCAACATGTGCAGATATTCTGTTCAGAGTCTCATCCCACCCATCAGCCCTGTAGCTGTTTATCAGTCTTTTGTCACTCCTTCTGTTTCCATCTTTATCTCTGTCTTTCGAACATGCACGCACACACTCAGATATACACATTCCAGCCCGTAATGCAATGTTCCATGATTTTTTTCCGCTACCTCTGCTTTCACAGCAAGGGATAATGCAGCATACCAAGAATATTTGTTTGCTCACTACACACATACAAACACACACCATGTCCAAGCTGTCAGACCTCAGAGAAAATCGGTACCTACTCTTTCCTTAAACTGTGTTCCATTTGATGCTTGGCTGGCTTGAAAATGACTTTGGGTAAAGCTTAACATTTTTAATGCAACTAGCCCCCACCACCAATCTGTGTTCGCTCTGGTAGTCCTCTCCCTTCCACCTCTCGCAAAACTGCAGTCTCCAGTAAATGTCCTGCTCTTTTTGGAGAATCTTGTGTACTTCAGTTGCGTGCTGTTGCATTTTAGATACAGACGACTGGACCCGGCTGATAATAGGCTGACAATTTAATTTCCCAGGTATTAAAGGAGACTTGCTGGGTTTTGAATTGGTGCCTGTTGGTGGTATTTAAAGAAATAGTTAAAAAAAAAAAAACATTTATTTTCTCTAAACTTCCACATCACAGAGTATGAAGAATATTGGGTGGGGGTGGGGGTGGGAGGGGGTTCCTTGTGTCTTTTTCTTTTGAATGCGATAAACAGGTAGTGGCACAGTGTTTTGAATTTACTCAGCACACCAAGGACAAATTCCACCCAATCTTTGATTATACTCCTGAGCTTTTATAAAGAATAACACCTGTCAGCCTTGACATAGCTGGGTTTAAGAGAATTATCGGTTGAATTATTCGAAAGTTTGCAAATTTGAAGTTGCCAATTTAATGAAGGGGTTAGCTTGTTATGCCAACAGATCATAGGTTGAAGGTATACCCAAAGCTAGTACATTAAACACACCTGACCACCAGAAGATTGAAGTCCAAACAAAACTGCTTACAAAAGGTTACAAGTCCATGATATATGGGATACTCATTGGCATCATAGTGACATTAAACCACCTCTATTCCTTCATCTTCACACTTAATTGTTTTTGGATATTTAACTTTGTGGATATTTATGCAGTAATCTAAGGTGGTAGTAATTTTCCTTTACTGCAGAGCGTCATGTCAGAACACACTGTACTTTTCTCGATTGAGATAAAGTTTAACAGATGGATAAATAAGTGGGAAGAGACACAAGTTTGATCTTCATTAATTTTCTCTAATTCTAAAAAAGTAAATCTTGGAAATGGCAGATACTGCTTATCAGAGTGGTCATAATGGTTATGTACCTATTGCGGTATAATTGTGACAACACTGTGTTAATGTGGACACACCTCATGTTAAAGAATTGAATGATTTCTCTTATTGGCCCAGAGGGGGAGCTATCATTACAGCTCCATTAACCAAACACAAAGTTTTAAGAGCCTAGTGGAGAAATGTGTCAGTCACTGTGGATACAAAAGAAGCAAAGTACACCCCTGTTCTTACATAATATTGCTTTAATGTCAATGATTCCAAATAGTACCACCTCTGAATATCTCCTTATATTTTATAAGTTGACAAAAAAAGACTTAACTGAAAATACACTCCCCACCATAAAAGGAAACTTGAGTATAGTTATGATTGCTACCTTTTGAGAGGATAAAACCTTTATTCATCATCTTTACAAACATTTCAGTGTCTGAGGTTGAGAATATGTTATGTTTGCATCAATGTTATTTGTTTTTTTTTTCAGAATAATTTTATGTTTGTGTACTGTAATAATTGTGTTAACACTGTAAATGTATTTTTTTAATACTTTCTTATTGACATTGCACGGCACATGCCCTTTCTTCTTCTCTTTTTCTGTCTCAGAGTTTTACATTCCCGCCTTCGTTATGCTTTCTCCATATCATCTCTGAGGATGTCCACGTAGCTGTCCTTTACATATTGGCTGCAGTACTTCACCCTTGCCCAGGGTGGGGTGTCCACACACTGTGCTAGTATTAGGGTTAGACGGGAGGTTAGACTTTAATTGGCAGGGCTTGTGGCTGGCACTCTGCGCCAGGCACTCACCCTGTCGGCTAATTGGCACTGCAAGTGTCCAGCACTTCGATTGATGGATGGGTACTAGTGTCAGGAAAGCCTATTTCTGACTTCAGAGCTTGTAGAGTCAATCTAGTGTCTCAGATTCACTGGTCAGTGTATATATTTAAGGATGCGTCCTCATTTGTTTGAAGCAGTTTTTCATAGTGGTAAGTGTTCTCATACCACAAGCTTTCCTATCTCATCATCAAATAACAGCCCTGCCCTAAACATTTCAAACCAAGGGGTTAATCATATCATTAATAGGTGCAAGGCACATGCTTTTTTTCACGCCTCTGTGCTTAATTTTCTCTACGGCATTATGATCTCATTATAATAACAGTTGAGCTGTAGTCTCTTTACATTATACACACATAGCGACTAGGAAAGAGGCAGGCTAGGTGAAGTGAAGGAAAACAGTTTTCTAGAGTTGTTACTATCTAATTGACAGTAAGTGTAGTCGTTGCTCCTGCAAAAAACAATATATTACGAGTAATTTATCAAACCACCTGTTCAGCACACGTAAATCTCTTTAAGTAGATATTTTCAGCTTTACACACAGTATGTTTTTACATAAACACGGAACCAGTCAAGGTGAAATTGTTATAGCTGAAACTGAACTTGCTTAAGTCTTGTTTTAACGGAGCTTCTAGCTAAAACAGAAACCACTCCCTGCATAACTGTTAATTCACATCGGCAGCAGAGGGACGAAAACGAAGACCACGTGTGAAGACGCTTTATTTTATGAACATTTTACACTTGTATCCTTATCTTGCTTTGTACAACAACTACTACTAACTAAACTAAAATGACAGACTCTGCATATAGGCCATCGTATATACATATTGACGATGGGAGTGTTGGTAGCCTAAAATCATACCTGCTCTTGTACCAGTTGACTGGTCACAGAATAAAAAATCCTTACAACCTGTATTTCTCTGCATTAACTGAATTGGTCACAGTGCATGCTTGCTCAGCCCTTATTTGCTCAAAGTAATTATGAATATTGCATTTATAAACAAACACTGACAAGCACTATGCATCTTGTAATCTTATTGATTTTTGCAATAGTTTCTTTATGTTTCTTGTTTTGTTTCACTTGGCCTAGCTGTTAATTAACTGGCCAGATATCGAGGCAAGTTCAATTTGACTAAGTGTTCATGTGTATGTCTGAGACCACTAGATATATTGGATGTGTAATATGACAGGTATTGTCTTTGGAGCCTGTCCCTTTCATTTTTTTTCTGTCTTTCTTTGTGTTTTCCCTCTTGACTCTGACAGGAGAGTGGTATTAATAAGGTTCTATGGAAGTGAACAGTCAGCTCGGCTAATGGTGCTAGAGGGAGTGATTTTGAGTGAACGAGGGAAAGAACTTAAACATATGGAGGAAACTAAGATCAGAGGGGAGTCAAGGCGGCAGCGTACAGCGAGAATGGATGAGATGTAGAGACAGGGAGAGAATGGAGGATGGAGTGGAATAAACAGAAGTGCATGAAAAGAGCAGACAATAGAGCAACAGATATTGATTCACAAAGCAGCTTTTGAAACAAGGTTACAAAAGCCAATTCGGATACAAACCAATCCAAAGCAGCACTTAAAACTATATAAAGTTTAAACTTTGAACCGAAGTCAAGTAGAAACAGCATAGCAATGTATATCAGGAAGCATGGATTACTTTGAGAATAGGATAAAAGAGTGTTGATGAAGGAGCCGGCTAACCTGGTGTTTAAGTAACATAATTGTCAAAATTACATTTCAATGTCAATCACTTTCTTTTTTTTATGACACCTAACAGTCATTAAGTGGGGCATCAAAGAAGGTCTAAAAGACTTGCACAAAGAGGTTAGTGGTTTTGAGGTGACCCTGAATCTGCTGACAAGGCTTTGATAGGCATAAGCTCAAGGTGGACCGTGGCCCCCTCCCAGCTTCGTTGGGCCAAGGAAAGACCACCTGCTGCTGGGTGAAATAAATATGCATTAATGCAAAGCCTGAGCACACACTCCACTATCATGCAAGTCTTCAGCCACACTGTGATGCTGTCAAATATGAACACTGATCCAGGTGAGGATTCACATGCTGCAGGCGTATGCACACAGACAGACTAGATGCATGCTGCTCGAGTTGTCCATAAGGTCTAATGTCAGCAACACACCCTGAGGCTGTCTTTTTTTTTTTCTCTCTCCCCTGCATGCCTTCCCCTATCATCTTCTCTTCTACATTCCTCTCACCTCCTTTCGCTAGGTTGTTCTGCCTCTTGTCTCTCCACCACCACCACCTCTCTCTCTCTCTCTCTCATTAACTTTGGTTCCCTCGGGACATCTGTTGTCCAAAGGCAATGTGGCTCTTTCCACTTTCAGGTCATTCGGTGTGTCCTCTGTCGACAAGTAAAGACATTTTCTGGTGAATATGTCTGATAGAATGGATACCAGCATCTCCCACATACTAGCGTTCTGACAAACAGTTAGCAGATGCAGGTTCACACCAATTATAGAATTGTAATCTAATTTCAGTGTCTTTTTTACTTAGTGTAGGACTTAAACAATCATTCAGTGTATCCTGGCCACACTCCTTTCTTTTTGCCTTTGTGTATCTTTATTTATAATCTGTGTGAAAGCAACAGAGCTTTATCTCCCTCCCTTTCATCCTCGCTCTGTCCCCATGTCTGATTGTTCTCTCGGCATGCCCCCTTTTCCCATGTAGGCTCAGACTTGCTCCATGCATGCCCCCATGTCTTGGTAATGAACTCACAACTCTTCATCTCTTCCTCATCTTCCCCTCTGTGTTGGACATGACAGATGACTGGGGACCTCCAGAGGTTCTATCCCCAGGGCTGTAGATAAAGGCAACTCCAACCCCAAGATGATCAATCAATCAGTTTACACCGCAGGTGCCTGATCAGCCAATTAATCAATCTCTGGGCTAGCAGATGTTGTTGCTGTCCCTCGGTGGAGATGCTGGCAGTGAAGTGGAGGAGGTGGTGTCTCCAACAAAGGCTGAGGGGCTTAAAGTGTCTGGGAGTATAGTTTCACAGTTGTACCAGAATTTCAATCTTTGGAGGCCTAGAACTCAATTTTTTCTAAGCTGTTTACCCTAAACCCCTTTTTAAACATATGCAAGAATTGTAAAAAGTGGTGTAAATGTTTAACTTGGTTACTATTAAAGCCAGCTGCAAAAGATCAAGCCCTTTGCTGACCCTTGCCAGTAAACATCAGACTCTGAGGACAGTTCATTGTAATGTGTCCTTAAACAGTCAGTAGTTTAGACACATGCACAAACATTGAGACACCCACGCTCAACACCTACACATCTTGGCCTTTGGTTCCTGTCTGAGGCCCTCAGTCCCTGTCCTGGGCAGGTCAGTCCTTTGACCCTTTGTGTCATTACTCACTGTGCTAAGCGATCCCCAGGGAGAGGAATTCTTTCTGTAGTCGTGTCGTTCTTCCATGAAGATGGTATCCATGAAGACAAATTGAGTTAACAAGTTTTGAAAGCGGGACAATAGTATCGGCATAATGAAGTACCCGAATACACCTCATTGCCAGTAGCTTAGTATATTGTTGTGTGGTTTAGTCTACTTGAGTGACTCGGCCAGGTATATTTTGTGAATCTGTAACATTTAATTTATTTATTTTTACTCTCTTACAGAACATTATCCTCTGGATCTCAGTCCTTCTCTCATTTTGAATTGTTGCTAACTAGCATAAACTGGCCCTTCCAAACATCACATTTTCCCAAGCAGTTTATTTGCTGGCCAGGTTGCTTTTGTTGTGCTCCTTCGTAAGCCTACTTGTCCCATAGTCAGATGTGCTCCAGCTCCATCATCATGGACTGCAGCTGGTGGTGATAGTCCCTGTCCTCCTCGAGAGATCTGCTGTGACCTGATCGGCCACCTCAGCTTAAATTTGTAGGATGTAGAGAACTGCTTGCAAAACAAATCTTATTTCTGCAACTGTCTGCAGTCCAAGATGAGGCACTTGATTTATTGTTCAGTTATGTGTCACAAAGTTTCCAGCAAATCAAATCTTTGCAGTTGTCTTATTATTGTTATTTTACTATTCAAATCTAATCATTCTGTTTAATAACTCTTAATAATTTAGGAAAACGCGCCTCCTTTCATCGTGCACCCAAACGCACATTCCCACAAGAATCTAAATCTTTGGAAACACTGCTCATGTGTACAATACCATACTAGACTTTTTTTGACTTTCATTTGATTGTAATAACGGACCATTATACATAAAACTTGTTTATATCTCAGGTTTTCAAGCTTATCATTATGATGCTGAACATAGCAGAACACAGACAAAGAGTGCAAAAGGTACGTTTTTTAAATGTTGAAGGGATTGGAGGGGTGCCTTCCTATGAAAATATAACTATTAATTTTAATGATATTTTAATTGCAGTTATCCAGATAATTTACAAAACAACATCTGTAGAAAATGATCAAATGTGTAGCGTCACATATGTTTGCACATTTTCATGTGGTTTTGTAGAACTTTTCTTAGTTAGATTACAGTGTAGAACACATCTGTATCTCATATAATTACACCGTTGGTTATATGTAGTCACAAAAGCATAGTGCAAACAACTAATATCCAAAACCGCACTGTCAGGGCCTACTAGTAATTAATTTAGTGGAGAGTCTGCCATGCTGCCACAGTGACATCCTTGAGAGCAGGATGTGCTGTCATTGCTTGCATGCTGAATTCTTTTCAGAATTTCAACAACATTAAGCATTCCTCACTGGTCATATCTAGGAAAAAGGGAAAAACTATGTGCAAAGTAAATAATACTGCCACTTCTTTTGACCCCAGTTTCGCGAAAACAAATTCCCAAGAAGAGGTGACTGGAGTGCGACCTTATTGGCGTGACAGGACAGCCATGCTGTCAAGTTTATTTTTGGGTGTCCTTGTGTCCCAGCATGTAAGTGATTCAAAATCAGTGGGCCCACTTTGTTGCAGACCATACTGCAGCTTTTTCTCTCCATATGGTCTAAGTCTTGTTATTGAGCTTACAGGTAGTATTTATTTTCTTTGGCGACGTTGCCATTAGAGAGCCAGTAATACAGATAATTTTGTCAGTGGATGTCATTGCCAAAAGAAAATCAAGTGTTTTATTATCATTATTATTAATGATGCTTTCTTGCTAGGAGCACTTTTAAGTGTTGATATGCTTCAGAATAAGTGTTTTTTGGCTTGTCCAACAGGACCTGTGTTTGTGTTTGTTCTTTGGTGTGACCAGGGAGTGTTGAGCCCATTAACTGACCACACTGCATCTGACGCACTTATAACCCTACTATTTCCCCTGGAGACTAATAGCTAGCCATGAATGTAGATGTTACTTGTGCACTGTAAATCCCCATGATGCTAATTAAACAGCAATGGTGAATGGTTTCCAGTGGAGGTTTTACAGCCTCTTCTACCAGGACTTATGTTTTATTAGTGATGCTAAGGGTGAATGGAATACTGCCAGTAGGGTTGGTGTTAGGTTATATCATTTTGCACTCCATCACATAGATTTGATCTGCCAGTGATAGCTTTTAAAGATAGAGTTGCAAAGGTTTTAGAGGCACTTAAAAGAAGGACCAAGATTTGTGGGGTGGTATGTGTGTCTGAAAAAGTGTGTGTGTGTGTGTCTGAAAAAGTGTGTGTGTGTGTGTGTGTGTGTGTGTGTGTGTGTGTGTGTGTGTGTGTGTGTGTGTGTGTGTGTGTGTGTGTGTGTGTGTGTGTGTGTGTGTGTGTGTGTGTGTGTGTGTGTGTGTGTGTGTGTG
>VURO01018789.1:0-15344 GCA_015108175.1 Pelvicachromis taeniatus | reverse complement strand
TTTTTCTTCTCCCATTTTTTTTTTTTTTTGTTTTTTGCTTTTTTTTCTTTTTTTTTCAGCTTTTTCTTTTTTTTTTTTTTTTTCTTTTTTTCTTTTATTTCCTTAATATTTTTTCTTATTATTCTCTTAAAATATTCAGATTTTCCTTGAAAATGGAACAAAGTGTATTTCACTTACATTTACGTATAATTATGTCATAATTAAATCATGATCTTTTTCATCATATAACATTTTCTTATAAAACTTTATCTTATAACCATTCTATTTGCCTGAAAGTATTCACGCTGTATTCTGTAATTATTCCAGTTTTCTTCCTGGCTGTAATACCATCATAAAGACGATGAGCTGGCAAAGAAAAACAAACTTCCTTGGTTCGGTGTCAGTTTGGTCAGGTGTCACAGATGCTGCATGTGTCAGTACAACAGTAAGAATCATTTATACATGGCGCACCAATAAAACACAGCGTGACAAAAAGTGCTTGTTTTAGTATTTCTAACACCATATATGCCCCTGGATACTGTTCTTACACAAACACAATACCACCATCAAATAAGATATACTGTTATTAACCAGAAGGGACTCTTTGTAGTCCAGACATAATTAAGACCGTGGATCTAATTTCCCCTGTGGCCACCCACACTCGTATGTACAAACACAATCACAGTTATAGGCTTTGAATACAAAGGGCCCGTGGTTACACGGCAAAATTCATATATTGATGTTACCTGTGTGTGACAAAAACATGAAGCTTTAGCTGACCCTTGCAGCCAGAGAAAAGTGAGCAGTCATTAATCTGAATCTGTCCTCATTGGCCCAGCAGTTTATTTAAGCCCCTTATCTTTGTCGAAGCAAGTGCACTCAATTTATCAGATTTACATCTGGCTTGTACAGTGACACGTGGTAAAAATATGTAAATATGTATTAAAATAAGAAGAAATGTTGTTGACTCAAACTCCAACCTACTCCTTGTATGTTGACCAGGTGGAAATTAGGAGCAGGCACGACTCTATGGCTTGTGAACCAAAGCTGATCTCTAACTGCTAACAGAATTGAATAAGCTGGAGAAAAGTGGCCATCTATTGTAGCCTAAATGGACATTTGAGAAGGTTTGAATGTTTTTTACCATCCCCTGTTGGCTGCAGGTGGTAGCCAGTACTGTACTTTTAGACCCAATGTGGAGTTGTTTACATCATCTCCAGCACTTTCACATCGGTCAGGTTTATTTGTTTTTATAATTGTAGGTGTAGACGGATAACTCACACTGAACATGTTATTCTTTATAGGCCAGCCCAAAAGTAGGTGGGGGAGTGTGAGTCAGGATCGGGCGGGGTAAAGTAGGGGGAGGGGTGGGGCTTGGGCGCCCAAACACTCCCTGCAACTGCCTGTTGGGGTGGTTGGGGTGGTTGGGGTGAATGGGGTTTTCTTGAAAACTTCGAAGGTTTTCATGAAAGCGGTTGCTGCTTTCGTTGTCAAGGCGGTTGCTGTCATCACAAAGGCGGTGGTTGTTGTGGAATTCAGGGGTAGGCCCTCGATCCTGGACGTGGACCATGTTGCTGCTGCTCTTCCTTCTCAAGGTGGATTCACGGCTGGATGAGGCAACCGACTGGCAGTCTGAGCCACCATCACTGCTGGCAGCTGTCGCCTCCACTGGTGTAACCCTGATAGTAGTGACTGCTTGAGGGTGGGGGTGGAAGGGAGGAGCAAAGGTGGCGGTGGGTGTGAACGGCATGTTAGCGTTGTTAGAAGTAGGGATAAAGTTAGGGTGAGCATTGTTAAAGCTGGGATTGTTGGAATTGTTAGGAATAAAACTGGAGTGCTGGTAGTTATTGGGATTATTTGGATGTAAGGGGTGTAACGGGTGCACAACATGTGGATGGCTGGCGTAGACACCTCCTCCTCCTCCCATTCCACTGCCCCCTCCATCCCCGCCCCCATCACTCTCTGTTTCTGTCCCCGCGACACTTCTCCTCCCATCCACTGACCCACCGTCCTTCAGCGAATCGCAGCTGTCTGCGTGTCTGTTCAGGTCATTGAGGTTGAAAGCCGACTGCCGAAGGGATGCTCTCTGTTCTGGTGGTTTCCATCGCCAGGAGCCACTCCCGTCAGTGCTCGGAGGCTTCACTATCGGTTTGTTTGATCTGGACTCTGGGTGGGCTTCAACACGCACTATACTCCCAGTTCTCTCCAAACCTCCCCCTAGAACAGCAAGTTAATATTCAGTCAACTGCACCATCTACAAGCATGTAAGTACAAAAGTATGAACAGCAAGATATGTTAGTGTAGTTAGGCAGAGAACATAGAGCTACAGTGTCACCAGGTGCCTGAGGGTGCACCGACCCAGTGTAGTGACGATGTGTCAAAGTTTCCTTTTGCTGGACAGAGAAGTAAGAAGAAGTACAGGTCTGAGAAATAAACTGTGTATTTATTTCAGGCCCAGCTCCAGGTACTAACAACAGGGCAGCGCACCATCACTGATTACTAGGGGCGGGTTAAAGAAAATGATTTTAGCTGGGATAAAGTGATTCATTAAATCCTGAATCCATTTTTAAATAGAAATGTATTTAGCCAGAAACACCAAAATCTCAGCTTAAAGCTCACAAAACTATTTCAACAACCACCAAAGACTTAAAACACCAAACGATGAAAGAGCAGCAAAACGAAGTCACAAAAGATGTGAACACAAAGTGCAACTCGACGGCACGGACACCCCGTCGGTGCTGACAGCCGACGTCAGCACCGACGGGGCTCACACAACTATCTCACTGAAATAGTTGTGTGAACTTTAAGCAGAGATGCTGGTGTTTCTTTACATTTATATGTAAAAACTGATTCAGGATTTAGTGGATTCCAATTATTTTAATGTATCGTTTGATTCAAATTTGAATCGGGAAATCAATTTTTTTAACCCACCCCAAGTGGGCCCCAAACCAACCAACTAAAATAATCTTGCTGTAGTCATGGAGTCAGATTTAAATGACACGCCACTGCACGATCAGGGTCAGAGCCCGGGTAAGTTTTACTAACTAAATCATTCTTTTTGTAGCTTGTTTACTTTGTTTTATTTGACTTACTGTGAGTATTTAACCTTCTCTTCCTTTTCTTTTTAACCTCTTAACATCCACCAAGTCATCTCCAGCCCATCTAGCATTAGGATTTGGTTAAACACCACTCAGAACATGTAAACATGTCCTGTTTTAAAGGGTTTTTTTTATTTAGTTAGACCCAAATGGAAAGTCTGTTGGCGAAAAACTCAAATCCCAAAATACACTGTGGGATTTGATTTGGAGGATTCCAAGAGATTAAACACTTTAAATACGTCTTCTTAGTACTAACAAAAACAATTGTTATCCTAAAACCTTTAAAATGAAGTAGAGCTGCAATGCTCACAATGCTGCTTGTGTTTACTCCCCTGTGGGGAGGATAAATGATGAAAGTAATTTATTCTGTTTCTTACACTGAATCTCACTGCAGTAAAATCCAGATGAGTACTTTGAGTTTAAAGGTTCACAGCACATTCAATCATGTGCAAAGTGTAAATACAACTAGAAGGCAATGATGAACAGTAAATAGTACAATAACAACACATGTGAATAAATAGATATAGATGTACTAAACTGTGACTGAATATGATGCCAGTAACAAGCACTAGATGAAATCATCATCATCACTTATATTGATGAAGACTCAATCACTGAATCACTGCTGTCTGTGGGCCTGGGCACTTGTTTTAAATGGAAAGATGGAAAACTGTCCTTCTGTTTGCTGGACACCTTTAAACCAGGAATGAACACACAGGCCAGCACCTGTGATGTTCCGCACACATGGATGATATGTGCAGACAACATACACCTGCATGTATACAGCAGACTGGCTCAACATAAAAGTACCTGTTAAACTACAGCACAGCGTCTCCCCGGGGTTACAGGAAGTCTATAAGAAATATAAGCTAGGTTTTCTAACCCTGCTGCTGGGATCAAAATTCACATTTAAAGTGTCTCAGTTTCATATGTTGTCTGTTTTCAATTAACACTTTAAAGCGTAGCACAGCATATTTGATATGTGTGCTTTTCAGACGCCGACATCATCAGCGTGACCTTTTTGTACTCTCAAAAGATGATATGACACATTTTTAATGAGTAAAATGCAAAAACATGGCGTATGTAGCAAAGATGATAAAACTCGTAAATGCAGATTAAAATTGGATATATATTTTAATATATTTTGTTCAACAAACATTATGAAATAATGAAAGATTTCTGGCAGTTATTTCATGGTTCAGGTTAAAGTAGGCTTTGACTGGTTTATGAGCCATTCTATTTCGGCTGATTGTGGGCTGTTAGACGTACAGACCTCCTCCTCCCACTGCTCCAGTGGTGGAAGCGGGTGGTGATGGATCCTGGTCTGTCAGGGCTCGGTACCGAATGGATCCGGTGCAACTGACAGTGCTGCCCCCGTCCTCTGACCGAGGAGAGTGGAGCAGACCCTGCTGTTTGGATAAGGCTATTACCTGGAAAATAAGAGAAGCAGTATAATATGAACATTTTGTCGTGGAAAACAGCTAACTGTAACTGGGTCAGCTTCTCAACAGGCTACAACCTCGCTCTCATGATATAACACACGAGGACTATAATACAGTGCTCTTACAGTGAATTTGTTTTTTCTCTTTTTACTACGTAGTGATTTAAAGCCATGAGGATGTGACAGCTTTTTGGTTTCCTGCACCACTCTGTTTGTCACCACTAACATTTAACAGTGCCAATTATCTATTGTTTGTGCTTTTAATCAGATATGTTTATAAAACAACTCAAGACTATATCGAACTGAAGGGTTAAAGATTATTGGAAAACAACTACATTACCACCAGATTCACTGTGCTCTAACCCCACGTTTGCTCAAAGTACGACAACTAGCGTTTTTGATGTAATTCTCTTTATATCTTATTTTGTTGTTGTAGTTATCGTTCATTAAAATGTAGCACAAATGTTATTCAGCTTCTGAAAAACAAAAAGAATCCAATAAATGCAGATTACTGCATGCTTCCATACGGTTATGTGAATATGTGGAGGTATTTAATAACCATAAGCAGCTAACTCTCTAGTCTGATATTAGTAAAGACTGACAGAAGGAGACAGTAGTGTAACGGTGCATTTGTACAAAGCATTAAAGTTAGCCACATGAATCCTCTCCTCTGGTCTCAGTGGTTCAGTGGAAGAGAATAAAGCACCAAATCACTTGACAGTAAATCAGTTTAGGTTAACCACTAATGAATGTTCATGGGAAATGGTTGGTGGGAAAGAAAACTGCAGTTTACAATTCTGGCAGCTTTTTCAAAGCATGCTTGGCAGTTGCGTCACTTTAGTCCCTACGACTAAGGGAGGCTTTCATATGTTCATGAAAGTGCTGCAGTCTATACAAGCATGAATCACATAGGGCTACGACAACTCCTGAGGTTATAGCTTTGTATCAAAGTTACTAACCTCACTTTATTCTGTGCTATAAATAGATGAGTATGCAACACGTTCTGATAAATCACATCTCTTACATGTGCTATGAAAAAACAGGCTGCATGTAATCTGCGATAGCAGTCAACACCTTACAAAATATAGAAAAACATGATTTCCCTTTGAGCAAGCACACGGTGAAAAGGTGACTGAGTCTCTGTCCTCACTACAAAAATGCCCTCTGTGCCTCCAGACAGAGCACTAATTGACATGGAAAAACTGGATGTCTAAATAATGCAGGACTGGGGGCTGGTCCGGGGAACCCCTTACATCATAAGCAGAAGATTGTATCCTGTAATAGACAAACTTTCCCCTGTCACTGTTCCCCTTGTGGTCTGAGGAGGAAGGAAGCCAGGCAAACATCAAAGAAGGAACATCAGCTGAAGCTCAGCCTGGACAAACGTAGATTACAAGGAAAAGGATGGCATTAAGAGCTGTCAGTCAACAGTATCAATACTGTAGTTCAAATGTGTACATCGTGGTGTGTCCCTGTGGGCTCCTATTTTCAGGAGGATTTCACCCATCTTCACTAGTAAGGCATCTCTTGTGCTTGCATTTGCTTGTGATCTCCCGTTGGGACTAACGCGGCTCTACCCTGTAGGTCGAGCTTAGATTGCTGCTGCATATCTGGTGCTCTTGCCCCTTCACTTCACTGGCTTCCTAGCACACCTTGGATCACAATCCCAGGCTTTGGATAAAAGCATCTCCTACATTAACGTGCTGCTACACGTCACTGTCCTGGTTCAGATACATGACTGACATTTAAAGAAATAAATCAAAGAAATTACAAACCTGCATAAGACGTGGCTGTCCTCCAGCACTGAGAGGCCTGCAAGGGATGGTGGTCTTCTCCGTCACCCTCAGCCATTTTTCTCTCACTGACCCACCCCCGTCCATAATGCTGTCCTCCGATTCACTCTCTTGATCCTTGCTGGTGGGATTTTCCTCCTCGGGGATATGAACTAGCTGAGAGGATCCAGGTCGGGACTGGATAGATACTCTGGCCCCACCAGTCACTGCAGTGCTCCCATTATGAGACAGATGATTATGATTGGCCATAGGAACAGAGCTAGCTGCTAGTTTCATGTATTGAACTGGGATGTGCGCCCCAGCACGTAGCTCAGCTTCCTGGCCTGTGGCTATAGGCAGGTGGGTTCCACTACGGAGCTCAATCTCCAGACCCATGGCAGACGGTTCAGAGGAGCAACGCAGCTCCATGTTCCTCTGAGGAGACGAAGAGGAGGCTGGCCTTATACCATCCATCACCTGCAGAGACAGCTTCCTGTTGTCGTTCTTATTCTTCCATTGGCTAAGCAGCTGTTTGGACCGGGTTGAGTCCATCGAGGCATGGATGGAAGCGTGACGCCGTGGAATACGACCTTCCTCATGGGAGGAACCTCCGTGGGATCTGAAAACAAAGATAGAGACACTACGATATAGAAGAAAGAAAAGAACTGACAGCACTGAGCTCATGATCTTATTTGTAGGAACTGACCTGTGTAATAACTAAACTGGTTAAACACAATTAACAGCCACAACAGGCGACTGTAAGATCCTGCAGGTCATGAAGAAAATAATTAATTTCACAAATTACTAATTGGTTTTGGTCAATATAATTGCTCTATGAACAGTTTGTGTTCTCATAGAGCAACCCTCCCAAACACACCCTAATGGCAACAACAGCCATAGAGTACTTGCCATCGAGTAAAACCTCGATACTGAGAACAGAGCTGAGGCCACTGGCCCAGGCTCCACACAACATCCAGAGAACACCAGTGTGAGCCAGGGGAGCTACATAACAGGGAGCATGCAGAGGTCCATGCACCGAAAGGCTGAAGATGTTCTGTGAGACCGACACCATATCATCCATCCATCCATCGCCGGGTCATGGGGGCAGCAGCCCAAGCAGAGAAGCCCAGACCTCCCTCTCCCCAGCCACCTCTTCCAGCTTGTCCGGGGGAACACCAAGGTGTTCCCAGGCCAGCCGAAAGATATTATTTCTCCAGCATGTCCTGTTCTTAATGTTGTGAATGATCACTGTATATGTTGCCCTTATGTTTTTGTATAGCTCTGTGACTCTTATTAGCTCTGTTTCTGTGACTCAGTATTTCTCTGTAATGCATTTTGACTGACTTTTTGCAATTGTGAGACCTGTAGGAAGAAAAATGGCAGTCATGAAGAATCAAATAATTTGTTGTTGTGCACTGTGCACACCACAAAAGGCCAGAGCACAAAATTGTTCAGTGATTGCTTTCTGCCCTAAGTACAGAATAAGCTAATAAGCTAAAGTATTTCAAATTAAATGAACTTGGGAAGTAGATAACACATTTGTCTTAAGTGCCGAGGCTGCACCAGTGTAACCCCGAATATCACGCTACAAGTGTTACAGCTGAACAAGAAGCCCGTATAGAAATGTAAGGACTTGAAAGTACAGATTGTTGTATAAATGTGGGGAGTAAAAGTAGCTTTCACAAAAATAAATACTCGAGTACATATACCTGAAAACAAAGTATTTGCACTTTGTTATTTCCCACCTCTAATCAGGCGCTACTACGGGACTGTTGTGCTAACACTGTTGGGTTGGGGGCTGGCTCCTGGCCGGTGGTCCTCTGAACCCCTGTTGAGCAGGTCACCATGTGCGGCAGTAGGCCCAGGTTTGAGTCTGACCCACAGCCCTTTTCTGCATGTCTTCCCCTCCCTGTGTATCCACACTGCCTGTGTCCAACAAAGGCCAAAAGACGTTGACTGGTAGATTCTACTTGTGGTCTTGTGTTTATGTTTATTTAACATTTGTTTTTTAATTGCAAAGCTTTGACAAAAGTGTTTGTGTTGATTTTAGATTTGTGTTTTTCTCCTGACCTGTAAGATGCTTCACATTGTTTGAGCCGTTGGACCCAACTGCAATTTTACCACCACTGCTGAAAATGCACATGTTATAACATCCTGTCCCTCAGGGGAGCTTTCATTTTTACAAACACAAACATTAGCACCCTATTTTTGTTGTTCTTTTTACTTTGGGGACATCTGCTATTAGTAAGTTACTCAAACACTTGTTTGTACATCTAGAGAAAAAAACGTTAAACCACAGTAAAGCACTACACGGCTCTATCACTGAGCCTTTTGTATCATTCCTGCTTTCCAAGTTGTTTTCAAATGAGTTGTTCTCAGTTCCACCCACACAAACTGTTAAGATCCTTCCTCACATCAACAGACGATTTTGTCACCTCTTAAATCGCTTTTGTGTTTCTCTCATTGTAGACTGCCCACGGTAACAGAGACACTAAAGCCCAACTGTGGAAATTAAATAAAATTATAACAAATGCATTTCCAAATTTCCAATAATATTCCAACTACATGCATTCACACAATAACAAAGAAAAACTAACAAAAAGTGTACACACACACGTATGCTGTATACTGTATTTTAGGTCTTTAAGTCTCAGCAGTGGCTGACTCAGTGACTGTGAGCTAACACTGCTAAATAAAGACGCTGGCTGAAAGAACTGTCACCAGTGACCTTTTCACTCAGCGGCACATAAAAGACAGAAAAGTTTGTCCTCCTCTTCTCTTATAAAACACACCAAGAACTTGCTGTATTACTCCTACGGCATAATCTAGTCTGTCTATTCATATGCTCATTGAATGCCAATGAGCATACTCCACTACTGCAGTTCTGTTATTCTAATGGCCAAAGGCGTCCAGCTCCATTACAGCTAACCTGTTAACAGCCACCGCCAACACTAAATCCAGAAAAGGCAAAGAGTGATGAGGGAAGCTGCTGGAAGTGCAATGCCAGCATTAAACTTGCATTACATTTTCCAAACTATTCACCTATTTCTACCCTGATGAACCACTTGATAAATCCCATGTTTATTTGGGTTTTACACATCTACAGACCAGACAAATGTCCCTGAACACAACTCTAGCTGCAGTGCGTGAACTGAAAAACTAGTGTGGCCATTAATTACTGATATAAGAGGGCTAAATACAAAGAACTGATATTGCAGTGCTTCCATGTAGTTCTTCCCAAAATCTGCCACTGTTTCCTTGGGAAAAAAGATGATCTTCTAGGTAGCTAACAAAGATCCTTATACATTATATAATACTCTATCTTCAAACTGTAAAGCAGCATTAAATAATACATGCAGAATTTAGTAGAAATTTAATATAAATCCTATTGCCAGAATAACTGTTGTTTTAATGATCTACATTAAGTCCTGAAAGCTTTCCCCTCTTCATTTTTTCTCTTAACATCCAGGACATGCAAACATGTTGCCATTCTGAGTAATTTTGCCATTTTTCAGTCACTTAACCAAATCACAAACCAAATTTTTAAAAACACAAGAGTTAAAAAAAAATGTGCTGCATAGAGTTAAAAAACTCTATGCAGCACGTTATTGTATAAGTAGGGACGATTCAGAAATACTGCTGACCACCAGTGCTACTGTCAGCCTTCTAGAAAACATGGTATCAATTTTAAAATGCTACGTTTCCTTGTTTTCATGCTTACACATTCACATGAACTCCAGAAAACACTGAGATTCAAACTTGTTCTTGATTATTAGTAGATACATCAGTGGTATCCATTTCAAGCTCCTATGTTGCCTCATTCTTAAGTTATGGCATGATCAAACTTAGGTGTCCATGCTAATTGTCGAGGTGATGATAATACCCCATCAGCCTTTTACGGCTGAGGCGTAAAAATCACATACTGCCTATCAACACTTCCACAACATGAAACTACATTATGTTTCCCAATCCATTGCCATTATTCCACAGTTTATAAAGAGTCAAAGATCATGACTTGAGAACCTGCAGAGAGCTTGTCCTGGTCCATCAAATATACACCATTACCAGAAACCCCTTACTTTGCAGAATCTCTAAAACAGAGGCAGACAATTTTATTTACTGGAAAAAAATGAAAGAAATTAAATGGGTATAATAAACATCTAAAAAAAATTCTATTCCAAAGCGCACCTATGAATATGGTAAATGGACTGATTCTTATATAGACAACCTCTATATGCTCTATACAACAACCTCATTCACCCAATCACACACTCACACAAGCACTTTTTGTGTACTTTAGTGCTCTAACTAACATTCATACACATTCATACTCTGATGGATGCATAGTTGCTCTCCGACTTAACCCCATGTCCTGCATGCCCAAGGATATTTGGCATGCAGACTGGGGGACTGGGGGAGCCAGGGATCGAACCACCAACCTTCCTCAGTAGATGACCTGCTCTACCACCTGAGCTACAGCCACCCCCCTGAGCTACAGCCACCCCTATGCTATGGGCTCACCTGAATAATAAACTGGACTGGAGCCACAACACTGATGCTCTTTACAGGAAGGGTCAGAGCAGACTCTACCTGCTGAGGTGGCTGAGGTCATTTGGAGTCCAGGAAGCGCTTCTAAAGACTTTCAATGACTCTGTGGAGGCATCTGTCATTTTTTACAGTGTTGTATGTTGGAGCAGCAGTTTATCGACAGCTGAAAGGAAGAGGTTGGATAAACTCATCAGGAAGGCCAGCTCTGTTATAGGATGCACCCTGGATCCAGTGCAGGTGGTGGGAGACAGAAGGACTCCATCTCTGATGGACAGAGTCTCCCACCCCATGTACGGTACGGTAACTGTAGCTGAGCTCCTTCAGTGACAGACTGCTGCATCCTAGATGCACGAAAGAGCGTTTCTGCAGGTCCTTCCTCCCTGCAGCTGTCAGACTGTACAATCACAACTGCTCCCAACAAACAGAGATGTTTAAATCAGCACTGTAATTTTTACAACTACATACTGGTATAATGATTACCACTGTCATAACTTGCACATTATTATTATTTTTTTTATTTTTTATTTTTTTCCCTTTGTTACATTGTGTAAATATTCTTTTTCTGTAAAAAATTGTGTTTCTGTTCTGTGTCTTGTTCTGTTGTATGTGTCTCTTGCTGCTGGTACAACCGAATTTCCTCCTGTGGGACAATTAAAGGATTATTCTATTCTATTCAATTCTATTCTATTCAAAACAGCTACCTTGGCAGTGTGCTGCTGCTGAAGGTCATCATGTTGTCACGGTTGCCTAAAGGACTGGATGGACCTATCACCTCCACTTCAGCACTGGCTCTCTTCAAATTGGTCATTGAAGGCTCTCGACAGGAGGCGCTACGCGTTAGGATGGGTCCTGTTTGGTCTGGGACCAAGGGATGGGAGGAAGTCCTTGTAATAATAGGTTCTGGTTGGCTGGGACCCAGTGTGTGGTGGCCTATCAGAAGACAACAAAGGCAAGGCAAACAATTAAAAACAGGTTAGAATGACATACTTAAAAAGAGTCTCTAAAGTGAAGCCACAGAAGTGTCTTGAAGAATTATTCTTTCTAATAGGCAACTCCTGTGGTTTCAAAACACTTCTATGGGAAAACAAACACTGGCTACCTTGATTTGTGACCACATTAAACCCTTTCCTGTTGAATTTAAGGTCTTATTCGCACAGTTTCAGGTCATGCTAAAAACAGCATGATGTTCAGTTTGTGAGTTACGATTCCCTTGAGAACTATAAAGGAGGTTAAACCAGCCTATGCTTATTGGTTCTTGACTTTCATTCACAAATTATGAGCCAATGATTGTGGAGTGGCTCAATTTCAAAGTTTGATCATGACATCTGGTTTAAAAAAAGCTAAGATAATGAAAATGTTCATAGCTTCACAAGCACACCTAACCAAGCACCGGGTGACATCACAGTGTTCAGGTAAATATTTTATAGCCAGTTTATGGTTAAAATCAAGTAATGAGGCGGACCATGAAGTTGAGCTCAATGATAACAGATCTTCTGATAACCTTTTATGCATCCTGTTTAATCTGTATAGCATGGTTACAGTTGCTGCACATCTTTACTTTACAATCCACCTCCAGCCCTAGTGCTTTATTTCATATTTTGTAATAGTCAAGCCTTCTGCACTGAGTATTTCTTCTTCACTCATTCTCTGCTTTTACATAACTCTGCATTAATCCGTACTTATTATTCATCTCTGGCTCTCTTCCAAAGTGTGTATTGAATCCTGTCTTCTTTCCATCACCTCCAACCAGGCCGCCCCTCCCCGAGCCTGGTTCTTCTGAGGTTTGTTTCCTGTTAAAAGGGAGTTTTTCCTGCCCACTGTTGCCAAGTAATTGCTCAAAAAGGGGTATTTTGATTGTTGGGGTTTCACTGTATTACTGTAGGATCTTTACCTTACAATATATTACAAGTGTCCTTTTGTTGTGACTTGAATTGAATTGAAAGAGAATCATACCACCAAATATGAGTAAGTCCAGATGGTAACTACGGCAGTCCTTTCTGATGAGGAGCTCACATAAATTAGCCAATGTTCATTATAAATGACAGCGCTTGAGGTTCATATTACAACACATGAATTATTAAAAACAAGATGGATATTTCAATTTAAATTTGTTGTAGTCACAAAGAGGGATTTGGCTAACTATGGTGGTCTTGACAACACTACTTGACAACAACAGTTGTATTGAGACACGTTTCAATGGATCTCTTATGGGTCTATCACCTATATGAATAGTATAAAATTTAAACATCATCTTACCCACTTGGATAAAATCTGACATTTAAGATTTCAACAAAGACAGCAAAATAACGAAGAAAATTAATCTCAATCAAGCAAAAATGTCAAAGATTTTCAAGTTCTAGCTTCTTGCAAGTCATACTGTGAGATTTTGTATGATTTATGGGTATTTTCACACTGAGTTAAGGTCCAGTATTACACTTCTGCTGAGTAAAAGCAGAACCTCAAGATCCCCTCAGATCAAAAACTGTTGTTATGAACTGTTGTTCTTTCTGGAAATTATGTTACTAATCGACATGTCAGGATGATGTAACCTGTCATTTCAAGTGGAAGGCAAAGTTTTACCTTGATGGCTGTTGCTAATTGCTGACTGGCTGACATTGGGCAAGGAGGAGAGGGGTGGCTCCCTCAGTATGGGGGCAGGTTGTCTACTTCTGGAGCAATCTTCACTAGGCTGGAAATTCCCCACGGCGTACACACCCTGCATCCAAACACACTGACAGTAATGAGAAGCATGTAGCTCACACACAAGTTTTTGTACTTTGAATATTGAGCCAAAGTTTTTCAGTCTGTATTTTTTCAACTAAAAAATAACAACAAAAAAAGATGAACGTAAAACTGCTGTTTCTGTAACAACAATTATGTTACCAACATAATTGGTAACATTAACATAACCCTATTATTCTGAACAAATTCCAAAGCTGATGTTTTCCTAAAATAGTTTTTGAAAATTGTTATAATAAATGTCCTTTTTGATCCCAGATTCTATAAAATTCTAGTGGTGGATGATAACCATGGATGTTGAGAGGTTAAAATGGTTATTTTCACCATGAACTTGAAAGCATTAGTGACTGAACCTTTTCCAGTAAATTCTGCCATTGAGTTCTTTTGCACTGTAACATAAAAATCTGTCTGATGTCGACCCAGTTAAGAGAGCTCTGATAAAGGGTCTTATTGGGGAAAAACACAACCAAGCACGTGTTATCGGAACAGGGCCAGGCAACAGAGGAGCCCCCATGGCCACCCCTGGATTGAGTGCAGGTAAACCGTCATAATAAGTTCATAGATACGCTGCTGGGTTTCATCAGATTCATAATTGATTTACTGCTATTTGTCCATGTGTGTGTGTGTATGTTCAGAGAAATGCAAGTCTCAATGACTATCACTGTTTATTTGAGGCTAATATTACATAGATATTTTGCAGGTTGAAGAGGACAGCGGGTTTTCCCGTGCTAACAGGCTATGTTATATCCATTATTGTAGATATGATACGATGTAGACAAGAGTATCTTATGACTATACAACAGGTAGATGACGTCTACTCTTGAGGCATGTAGGTTGTGAATGGGTTCTTCAGTTTCTGGTGAACTTTAATGTACCTTATTCTTTTGTGAGGACTATGTTGTATCATGTAAGAGTATTACCTTGTTTATAGCAGCTAACTGACATCTAGCTGATAGCTCGTCCATTTTGATTTGCTATGACTGATTGCTATTAAGGGCAGTCTTGGATTACTTCCACCTTTTCAGATCCACACACATACATATATTCTCTCTCTGTGCTGCATTAAAGAGCAGTAAACAAATCAGCTGTGTCAAGGAATCTTCTCTGCTTTTTAGAATAGAATAAACCTGTTACACAGCTCTTATAGGAAGGGGAACATAAATATAGGGGGGGGGGGTTCACAAAGTGGTCTTATATACATAAGCAACTGAATTCCTATATATAAGTAACAATGTACAGAAATATGTATAAAAATTGCATGAAGATATGTATAGAATGTACAGAGATATGTACACGAGTGTGTGTGTGTGTGTGTGTGTGTGTGTGTGTGTGTGTGTGTGTGATGTATAGTGAACAAACAAGCTGATGAGCAGGATAACCATGTTAAACTGTGTTATAGAGTCTGACAGCTGCTGGTAGGAATGACCTGCGGTAGCGCTCCTTCCTACACTGTGGGTGTAATAGTCTACTGCTGAACGAGCTGCTCAGTGCTCCTACAGTCTCATGCAGGGGGTGGGGGGTGTTGTCCATGATGGATGTTAGCTTAAACAACATACTCTCCTCCCCAACCTGCTCGATGGACTTCAGAGGACAGTCCAGGACAGAGCTGGCCCTCTTGACCAGTTTATTAAGTTTCCCCCCGTCCCTCTCTGCCATCCCCCCACTCCAGCAGACCACAGCATCAAAGATGGCAGACGCCACCGCAGCGTCGTAAAATGTCCTGAGGAGAGTCCTGTTAACCCAAATTATCTCAGCCGCCGTAGCAGG